>JAUIMM010000969.1:0-92500 GCA_031769625.1 Taudactylus pleione
ACTTTTTCCTCTTTTTTTTTTTCTTTTTTTTAAGGAGGAAAAAAGTTATAGATCACTCACACAAGTTGCATACACTGCTGTCTACAGTTTTTTTTTTAGTGTCTTTTTTTTTTTTTTTTTTGACACAAGACCCTAATCTAACCCCAACTCCAAGCGGAAGCCGTAAGCGATACTCGGGTGAGGTCCTTTCCAGACCCTGCCGCCGTAAAGGTCAGCCAATTACCAAATTTATTGTTTAATTTTGTATAATCTAAAGGTATAAGTGTTATTACAGAAATAGGTATAAATTAGAACTGATCAAAACCATTTCTCCTCTAGCAAGACAGAATAATGGGTTAGTTGAGTATGAACAGACTAGGAGACAGGAGGTCTCAGATCTGGCTAAACAAGGAGGGAGATAATCAGGACAGCCTTGGCCTATAAGTGGTCACCGGTATTTTGAGAACATAGAAAGGAGATTATAGGTTTTGTTATGATTAAAATATATAATTAGTGAAATGTTTAGTGCGCATGAATATTGAATTAATTAATTAATATTCGTCAGTTTAGAATATGTCAGTAGCAAAGAGGAAAAAGTATAAAAGATTGATCAAAAAGGGGTCGGTCAGTCGGGCTGAGCAGGAGAGATCGTAGGTGGAGAGAGTCGCGGGGCGCCGGGCTGTAAGTATAAACATGGCTGACTGTCACCTTGTGGGTCTGTGCTAGGTAATGCAAATATTCATTTTGTTACTGTTACTGAACTTGTTGTTGTTTATGTTGTAAGTCTGCTATGACCATAATACCCTAATACATGTATAATTCATTTGCTTTTTAAGTAAAACATTGTCATTTATTTTAAAGTTGGTATTGGTGTGAATTATTCCATTTCTTCTAATAATAAATAAGGTTTAAAAACAATATCCAAAACACCTCGCGTTATCACCGCACACACTGCACACACTCCCCACACACACTCCACACACACACACACTGCACACACACACTCACCGCACACACCACACACACACACTCCACACTCCCCACACACACTGCACACACACACTCACCGCACACACCACACACACACACTCCCCACACACACTGCACACTCCACACACACACTCACCGCACACACACACTGCACACTCCACACACACTGCACACTCCACACACACACTCACCGCACACACCACACACACACACTCCCCACACACACTGCACACACTCCCCACACACACTGCACACTCCACACACACACACTCACCGCACACACCACACACACACACTCCCCACACACACTGCACACACTCCCCACACACACTGCACACTCCACACACACACACTCACCGCACACACCACACACACACACTCCCCACACACACTGCACACTCCACACACACTGCACACTCCACACACACTGCACACTCCACACACACTGCACACTCCACACACTCGCCGCACACACACACTCGCCGCACACACACACACACTGCACACAAACAGCCTCCTACAGTCAGGTCCATAAATATTGGGACATTGACAGAATTTTCATATTTTGGCCTCTAGTCACCACCACAATGGCTTTGAAATGAGACAAACAAGATGTGATTTACCTGCAGACTTTCAGATTTAATTTGAGGGTAATTACATCCAAATCAGGTGAACGGTGTAGGAATTACAATGGTTTCTATATGTGCCTCCCACTTTTTAAGGGGCCAAAAGTAATGGGACAAACTAAACAATCCTAAATCTAACTTTCACTTTTTAATACTTTGTTGCAAATCCTTTGCAGGCAATTACAGCCTGAAGTCTGGAACGCATAGACATCACCAGACGCTGGGTTTCATCCCTGGTGATGCTCTGCCAGGCCTCTACTGCTAATGTCTTCAGTTCCTGCTTGTTCTTGGGGCATTTTCCCTTCAGTTTTGTCTTCATCAAGTGAAATGCATGCTCAATCGGATTCAGGTCAGGGGAGTGACTTGGCCATTGCATAACATTCCACTTTTTAGCCTTAAAAAACTCTCCGGTTGCTTTTGCAGTATGCTTCGGGTCATTGTCCATCTGCACTGTGAAAGCGCCGTCCAATGAGTTCTGAAGCATTTGACTGAATATGAGCATATAATATTGCCCGAAACACTTCAGAATTCATTCTGCTGCTTTTGTCAGCAGTCACATCATCAATAAATACAAGGGAACCAGTTCCATTGGCAGCCATACATGCCCATGCCATGACACTACCACCACCATGCTTCACTGATGAGGTGGTATGTTTTGGATCATGAGCAGTTCCTTTCCTTCTCCATACTCTTCTCTTCCCATCACTCTGGTACAAGTTGATCTTTGTCTCATCTGTACATAGGATGTTGTTCCAGAACTGTAATGGCTTTTTTAGATGTTGTTTCGCAAACTCTAATCTGGTCTTCCTGTTTTTGTGGCTCACTAATGGTTTACATCTTGTGGTGAACCCTCTATATTCACTCTTGTGAAGTCTTCTCTTGATTGTTGACTTTGACACATATACACCTACCTCCTGGAGAGTGTTCTTGATTCGGCCAACTGTTGTGAAGGGGTTTTTCTTCACCAGGGAAATAATTCTTCTGTCATCCACCACAGTTGTTTTCCGTGGTCTTCCGGGTCTTTTGGTGTTGCTGAGCTCTCCGATGCGTTCTTTCTTTTTAAGAATGTTCCAAACAGTTGATTTGGCCACACCTAATGTTTTTGCTATCTCTCTGATGGGTTTGTTTTGATTTTTCAGCCTAATGATGGCTTCACTGATAGTGACAGCTCTTTGGATCTCATATTGAGAGTCGACAGTAACTGATTCCAAATGCAAATGTCACATCTAGAATCAACTCCAGACCTTTTACCTGCTTAATTGATAATGAAATAACGAGGGAATAGCCCACACCTGTCCATGAAATAGCTTTGGAGTTGATAGTCCCATTACTTTTGGCCCCTTAAAAAGTGGGAGGCACATATAGAAACCATTGTAATTCCTACACCGTTCACCTGATTTGGATGTAATTACCCTCAAATTAAATCTGAAAGTCTGCAGGTAAATCACATCTTGTTTGTTTCATTTCAAAGCCATTGTGGTGGTGACTAGAGGCCAAAATATGACAATTCTGTCAATGTCCCAATATTTATGCACCTGACTGTATGTGTAATTATAGCTATAGGTGTCTATGTGACTGTATATGTGATGCTCTTCATTATTTGTTAAACTGAATCTGTATTTTTTATTTTCTAAAGGAAATCTGTCACTACAGTATATGGCTTATCTGTCCTAATTATTCCCTGCTGGGTCTGAGCTGCCCACTCACATACTCCACACTCTGCACCCACACACACACGCTGCCCACTCACACACACTCTGCCCACTCACTCACACACACTCTGCACCCACACACACACGCTGCCCACTCACACACAGTCTGCCCACTCACACACACTGCCCACTCACACACACTCTGCCCACTCACACACACTCTGCCCACTCACATACTCCACACTCTGCCCACTCACACACGCTGCCCACTCACACTCTGCCCATTCACACACACTGCCCACTCACACACTCTGCCCACTCACACACGCTGCCCACTCACACACACGCTGCCCACTCACACACACTCTGCCCACTCACACACACTCCACACTCTGCCCAATCACACACGCTGCCCACTCACACACACTCTGCCCACTCACACGCTGCACCCCTATAATGACCTCTTTGTTGTCTTTTCCTATTAGAAGAGACTATTGTAGGTTATTTTGAAAAAATAAAAGTGCTGGTTTTTTTTGCAATAATTTTTTTTATAATTCAATTTATTAATATTGTGTATTTCAAGAAGTGTGTGTATAGTAACACAGCGCATATTACTGTTCTGTGTGCGATGGTACCCCCCCCCATAATCTGCACCCCAAAACATCTCACACAGACCAGTTCTGTTCCTGGTGGGTAACAAAACTACTACAGGCTGAGTCTCCCAGATCCAAATACGGAATATTTTTTGTATGACTGAGATAGTGACACCTTTGCTTTCTGATGGTTCAATGTACACAAACTTTCTTTAAAGCAAAATTATTAAAATACAGTATAAAATAACCTTCAGGCTGTGTGTATAAGGTGTGTATGACACATAAATGCATTCTGTGTGTATATTTGGGACCCATTCCCAAGATTTTTCATAATAAAATGCAAATATTCAAAAATACGGAATATTCCATTATCCAAAATACCCCTGGTCCCAAGCATGGATAGGGGAGACTCAACCTGTACCAGTTTTTTGTAATGAAATGGAAAAGAAATGTGCTTGGTGTGTTTTCCAGTGTCAGCTGCTGTGTGAGCTGGTACCCCCATTATCTGCACCCCCAAATATCACAAGTTTAAAAAAGATTTCTGCTGGCGTAAAAAAAATCTCCATTCTTATACTAAAACTGTGGTCAAAGTGCTGAAAGCAATATTGTGAGCTGTGAGGTTGTCACAAGTAACTGGTAGTGACTGGCAATCTATAGGCAGAGACTGGCATCTATAGGCAATGACTGGCAATCTATAGGCAAAGACGGGCAATCTATAGGCAAAGACTGGCAATCTATAGGCAGAGACTGGCAATCTATAGGCAAAGACTGGCATCTATAGGCAATGACTGGCAATCTATAGGCAAAGACTGGCATCTATAGGCAAAGACTGGCAATCTATAGGCAAAGACTGGAATCTATAGGCAAAGACTGGCAATTAATGTTATTTATGTTAATATTGTAGGAACAATAACCAAATTACATGAACTTCCAGTTTTTTAAAATTTTAAAGAATAATCTAAACAGAGCCAAAACCTTTAAGGAGAATTTCTGTATCTCACACGTTGGTTGGTTGATAGTAGAAGTTCTCTCTATGAAAGTATCATTATAATTGATAGAAGAGATACTTACTCCAGGATGTGGATGTGAAGGTCGGGCTGACAGCTGCCTCCGCTGCCACAGACTTGGAAGGGAATCTACAGAAACCATAGGAAACAAATGTCACTGATCTTACAGGTAATGCACCTAGGGCCCGAAATGTCAGCTCACCTGGGAAGTGATAGGGGCAGTATGTACTTGTGATATGAGACCCTGTGTCCCCCTGTGTAACCCTCTGTCCTCCTACATGTCCTCCTGTGTAACCCGCTGCCCCGCTATCCTCCTACATGTCCTCCCGTGTAACCCGCTGTCCCTCTGTCCTCCTACATGTCCTCCTGTGTAACCAGCTGCCACTCTGTCCTCCTACATGTCCTCCTGTGTAACCAGCTGCCACTCTGTCCTCCTACATGTCCTCCTGTGTAACCGCTGTCCTCCTACATGTCCTCCTGTGTAACCCGCTGTCCCTCTGTCCTCCTACATGTCCTCCTGTGTAACACGCTGTCCCTCTGTCCTCCTACATGTCCTCCTGTGTAACCCGCTGCCCCTCTGTCCTCCTACATCTCCTCCTGTGTAACCCGCTGTCCCTCTGTCCTCCTACATGTCCTCCTGTGTAACCCGCTGTCCCTCCGTCCTCCTACATGTCCTCCTGGGTAACCCGCTGTCCTCCTGTCCTCCTACATGTCCTCCTGGGTAACCCGCTGTCCTCCTGTCCTCCTACATGTCCTCCTCTGTAACCCGCTACCACTCTGTCCTCCTACATGTCCTCCTGTGTAACCCGCTGTCCCTCCGTCCTCCTACATGTCCTCCTGGGTAACCCGCTGTCCTCCTGTCCTCCTACATGTCCTCCTGGGTAACCCGCTGTCCCTCTGTCCTCCTACATGTCCTCCTCTGTAACCCGCTACCACTCTGTCCTCCTACATGTCCTCCTGTGTAACCTGCTGTCCCTCTGTCCTCCTACATGTCCTCCTGTGTAACCCGCTGTCCCTCTGTCCTCCTACATGTCCTCCTGTGTAACCCGCTGTCCCTCTGTCCTCCTACATGTCCTCCTGTGTAACCCGCTGTCCCTCTGTCCTCCTACATGTCCTCCTGTGTAACCCGCTGTCCTCCTACATTCCTACATGTCCTCCTGTGTAACCCGCTGTCCCTCTGTCCTCCTACATGTCCTCCTGTGTAACCCGCTGTCCCTTTGTCCTCCTACATGTCCTCCTGTGTAACCCGCTGTCCCTCTGTCCTCCTACATGTCCTCCTGTGTAACCCGCTGTCCCTCTGTCCTCCTACATGTCCTCCAGTGTAACCCGCTGTCCCTCTGTCCTCCTACATTCCTACATGTCCTCCTGTGTAACCCGCTGTCCCTCTGTCCTCCTACATGTCCTCCTGTGTAACCAGCTGCCACTCTGTCCTCCTACATGTCCTCCTGTGTAACCCGCTGTCCCTCTGTCCTCCTACATTTCTACATGTCCTCCTGTGTAACCCGCTGTCCCTCTGTCCTCCTACATGTCCTCCTGTGTAACCCGCTGTCCCTCTGTCCTCCTACATGTCCTCCTGTGTAACCCGCTGTCCCTCTGTCCTCCTACATGTCCTCCTGTGTAACCCGCTGTCCCTCTGTCCTCCTACATGTCCTCCTGTGTAACCCGCTGTCCCTCTGTCCTCCTACATGTCCTCCTGTGTAACCCGCTGTCCCTCTGTCCTCCTACATGTCCTCCTGTGTAACCCGCTGTCCCTCTGTCCTCCTACATGTCCTCCTGTGTAACCCGCTGTCCCTCTGTCCTCCTACATTCCTACATGTCCTCCTGTGTAACCTGCTGTCCCTCTGTCCTCCTACATGTCCTCCTGTGTAACCCGCTGCCCCTCTGTCCTCCTACATCTCCTCCTGTGTAACCCTCTGTCCCTCTGTCCTCCTACATGTCCTCCTGTGTAACCCGCTGTCCCTCTGTCCTCCTACATGTCCTCCTGTGTAACCCGCTGCCCCTCTGTCCTCCTACATGTCCTCCTGTGTAACCAGTTGTCCCTCTGTCCTCCTACATGTCCCCCTGTGTAACCCGCTGCCCCTCTGTCCTCCTGTGTAACCCGCTGTCCTCCTGTCCTCCTACATGTCCTCCTGTGTAACCCGCTGTCCCTCTGTCCTCCTACATTCCTACATGTCCTCCTGTGTAACCCGCTGTCCTCCTGTCCTCCTACATGTCCTCCTGTGTAACCCGCTGTCCTCCTGTCCTCCTACATGTCCTCCTGTGTAACCCGCTGTCCCTCTGTCCTCCTACATGTCCTCCTGTGTAACCTGCTGTCCCTCTGTCCTCCTACATGTCCTCCTGTGTAACCCGCTGTCCCTCTGTCCTCCTACATGTCCTCCTGTGTAACCCGCTGTCCCTCTGTCCTCCTACATGTCCTCCTGTGTAACCCGCTGTCCCTCTGTCCTCCTACATTCCTACATGTCCTCCTGTGTAACCCGCTGTCCTCCTGTCCTCCTACATGTCCTCCTGTGTAACCCGCTGTCCTCCTACATGTCCTCCTGTGTAACCCGCTGCCCCTCTGTCCTCCTACATCTCCTCCTGTGTAACCCTCTGTCCCTCTGTCCTCCTACATGTCCTCCTGTGTAACCCGCTGTCCCTCTGTCCTCCTACATGTCCTCCTGTGTAACCCGCTGTCCCTCTGTCCTCCTACCTGTCCTCCTTTGTAACCCGCTTCCCCTCTGTCACTCAGAATAAATTATGTGTACCGTAATGACACTATTAGAAAGCGTATCAGCAGAGATCTTTATTACTCCGTACTGAGGATGACCCAGGATGGGAACTCTATAGACTCTGCTTCAGTTAATGTTAGCATATAACCTCAAAAAGTACATGAAGATTCCAGGAAAGGAGAGGAGGATAATGTAGTATTGACCCTCCTCTCCTTTCCTGTAAAGAGTTTATTTCAGAAAGGTGACCTGGTGACTAAACCATCTTGTATAAGCTAAGAAACCTCCTTTCTGTTTTTATGTACGTTGTTTTCCAGTCAGTTTATGTGCAAAATAAAGACTTTTAGTTTACAAAAATGCTGCACTATAGAAACTTCATGTACCTTTTGAGGTTATATGCTAACATTAACTGAAGCAGAGGCTATAGAGTTCCCATCCTGGGTCATCCTCATCCCATCACGGTTACAGGACTTTCTTCGGGCTGCACCCACTCTATGGAATGCCCTACTACGCACAATAAGACTTTCCTCTAGTCTCCAATCCTTCAAGCGATCCCTGAAAACTCACCTCTTCAGACAAGCTTATCAGATTGCAGAATCTCCCACATAACCTTCATAGCTTCCATATCTAATTACATCCCCTCTCATAGTCCACACATAACCTCACACATTGTCTTTCACATACTCCTGACATTTGGTCGACATTCCTGTGTGACTGGATCATGCAGCCAACCAAGATACTCTGCCTCCTGGCTGGACCAAAACTGCAATATATAGCACCTATCCTTGTGTATCAATGCCTATTTCCTATTTCCCTATAGATTGTAAGCTAGCGAGCAGGGCCTTCCTACCTATATATCTGTCTGTTATTACCCAGTTTTGTTCTATTAATGTTTACAATTGTAAAGCGCAACGTTATATGCTGCACTATATATAACAGGTTTTATTTCTGCCGTTTCACCTAACGGTGTTTTGAGAAGCTGGACTGCCACTCGCGGAAGGTGGTGGGAAGTGTGACCGAGCCAATTAGAGACTGTGGTTTTCCGGTACTACAATCAAGTTTGGTCCCTAAAGACTTTGGTTGGCGTCTATACTCTAATTTTGTGACGCTCTTCGAATTTGAATATCTCAGACTAATTAAGATATTCATGTGATTCCAATCAGCAATAAATTACAGAATATAAATAAAATAAAACTGTAAAAAAATTTGATGGAAAAAAATAAATAAAATGTGACAGAAACCATAATAAATGCTTTGGTATAGCGAACGAATCAGAACACAGAGCCGGCACAGTGACTAGGGGGAAGCGGGGTAGGGGTGACCGCCGCCAGCTGCTGTTCTCACGCACTACTGGTGGTCTGTGCTCTCACATGGATCCGGCGCCCTAGCCATGTGCAGACACTGTTTACGTTCTATTAGCTTGATTGATATTTTCGATGGTGGTCAATATAGGAAAGAAAAAACGACAAAAGGACGTAATGGAAACAAGTCAAATTTCCTTAGGTGTGTATAGAAGAAACAGGACGGTGAGGTAGATTCTCCCAGAACTAGGATAGATTCTCACCACCGCTACTATATATAATACGGCGTACCGAAAACTCACTTCAACTTTAAGTGGCAAAAATATATATGGGTATCTTTACATCACTACGTGTGGGTAGTACGAATGCTGGAGTACCCCAACTCACATGTATTTTTAGGGGGATCCGCCTATAAAGGTATCTTTAATTAACCAGATGGCGTAGTGAATCTCACAGATACGGCAAAGGTGATAATTTTTATTCCAAGTAGTAGTTTCTCGATATATAAAAAAAAGCTTGTAAAACCAATAATCAATGTGAACAAAAAACTTGACAGTGCATGTCAGAGCAGAAACCAAGCATGAAGTCCAAGGAATTGTCTGTATGTCTCCGAGACAGGATTGTCTCGAGGCACAATTCTGGGGAAGGGTACAGAAAAATATCTGTGGCTTTGAAGGTCCCAATGAGCACAGTGGCCTCCATCATCCGTAAATGGAAGAAGTTCGGAACCACCAGGACTCTTCCTCTAAACTGAGGGATCGAGGGAGAAGGGCCCTAGTCAGGGAGGTGACCAAGAACCCGATGGTCACTCTGTCAGAGCTACAGCATTTCTCTGTGGAAAGAGGAGAACCTTCCAGAAGGACAACCATCTCTGCAGCAATTCACCAATCAGGCCTGTATGGTAGAGTGGCCAGATGAAATCCAGTCCTTAGTAAAAAGCACATGGCAGCCCGCCTGGAGTTTGCCAAAATGCACCTGAAGGACTCTCAGACCATGAGCGACAAAGATTAAACTCTTTGGCGTGAATGCCAGGCGTTATGTTTGGAGGAAACCAGGCACCACTCATCACCAGGCCAATACCATCCCTACAGTGAAGCATGGTGGTGGCAGCATCATGCTGTGGGGATGTTTTTCAGTGGCAGGAACTAGGAGACTAGTCAGGATAGAGGGAAAGATGAATGCAGCAATGTACAGAGACATACTGGATGAAAACCTGCTCCGGAGCGCTCAACCTCAGAATGGGTGCGAAGGTTCACCTTTCAGCAGGACAACAACCCTAAGCACACAGCCAAGATATCAAAGGAGTGGCTTCAGGACAACTCTGTGAGTGTCCTTGAGTGGCCCAGCCAGGGCCCAGACTTGAATCCGATTGAACATCTCTGGAGAGTTCTGAAAATGGCTGTGCCCCGACGCTTCCCATCCAAACTGATGGAGCATGAGAGGTGCTGCAAAGAGGAACGGGTGAACCTGCCCAAAGATAGGTGTGCCAAGCTTGTGGAATCATATTCAAAAATACTTGAGGCTGTAATTGCTGCCAAAGGTGCATCAACAAAGTATTGAGCAAAGGCTGTGAATACTTATGTACGTGCTATTTCTTAGGGTTTTTTTAATTAAATTTGCAAAAATCGCAAAAAAACTTCTTACACGTTGTCATTATGGGGTATTGTGTGTAGGATTTTCAGGACAAAAATTAATTTATTCCATTTTGGAATAAGGGTTTAACATAACAAAATGTGGAAAAAGTGAAGCGCTGTGAATACTTTCCGGATGCACTGTATATGTAGTACGGCGTTTCGGATGCAGTGTATAAGCGCTGGTGAGGATCTATTCTAGTTCTGGGAGAGTCTACCTCACCGTCCTGTTTCTTCTATACACACCTAAGGAAATTTGACTTGTTTCCATTACGTTATTACACATTATCAATGAAGCTAACAGGACCGTTGCTTGGTGACGACCTGTGGTATAAGTATAATTTGCTGTTACTAGGATCTTGTATCAGTCCAGATTCCATCACTCTATCATTTATTTCTCAGATTGTCATTATATGTATCGCCTTTCATCTCTTACAACTTTTTTTTAACTTATTTATTGATTCTTAGCCTGATTGGACAGGTGTTAGTATAGAGGATCGGGCAGGTGTTAGTATAGAGGAGTGGGCAGGTGTTAGTATAGAGGAGTAGGCAGGTGTTAGTATAGAGGATCGGGCAGGTGTTAGTATAGAGGAGTGGGCAAGTGTTAGTATAGAGGATCGGGCAAGTGTTAGTATAGAGGAGTGGGCAGGTGTTAGTATAGAGGAGTGGGCAGGTGTTAGTATAGAGGAGTGGGCAGGTGTTAGTATAGAGGAGTGGGCAGGTGTTAGTATAGAGGAGTGGGCAGGTGTTAGTATAGAGGATTGGGCAGGAGTTAGTATAGAGGAGTGGGCAGGTATAGAGGATCGGGCAGGTGTTAGTATAGAGGAGTGGGCAGGTGTTAGTATAGAGGAGTGGGCAGGTGTTAGTATAGATGAGTGGGCAGGTGTTAGTATAGAGGATCGGGCAGGTGTTAGTATAGAGGAGTGGGCAGGTGTTGGTAAAGAGGATTGGGCAGGTGTTAGTATAGAGGATTGGGCAGGAGTTAGTATAGAGGAGTGGGCAGGTATAGAGGATCGGGCAGGTGTTAGTATAGAGGAGTGGGCAGGTGTTGGTAAAGAGGATTGGGCAGGTGTTAGTATAGAGGATTGGGCAGGAGTTAGTATAGAGGAGTGGGCAGGTATAGAGGATTGGGCAGGTGTTAGTATAGAGGAGTGGGCAGGTGTTAGTATAGAGGAGTAGGCAGGTGTTAGTATAGAGGATCGGGCAGGTGTTAGTATAGAGGAGTGGGCAGGTGTTGGTAAAGAGGA
This sequence comes from Taudactylus pleione, assembly GCA_031769625.1. NCBI lineage: Eukaryota > Metazoa > Chordata > Amphibia > Anura > Myobatrachidae > Taudactylus > Taudactylus pleione. The sequence continues at coordinate 11,732 of JAUIMM010000969.1, forward strand.
TTGGGCAGGTGTTAGTATAGAGGATTGGGCAGGAGTTAGTATAGAGGAGTGGGCAGGTATAGAGGATCGGGCAGGTGTTAGTATAGAGGAGTGGGCAGGTGTTAGTATAGAGGAGTAGGCAGGTGTTAGTATAGAGGATCGGGCAGGTGTTAGTATAGAGGAGTGGGCAAGTGTTAGTATAGAGGATCGGGCAAGTGTTAGTATAGAGGAGTGGGCAGGTGTTAGTATAGAGGAGTGGGCAGGTGTTAGTATAGAGGAGTGGGCAGGTGTTAGTATAGAGGAGTGGGCAGGTGTTAGTATAGAGGATTGGGCAGGAGTTAGTATAGAGGAGTGGGCAGGTATAGAGGATCGGGCAGGTGTTAGTATAGAGGAGTGGGCAGGTGTTAGTATAGAGGAGTGGGCAGGTGTTAGTATAGATGAGTGGGCAGGTGTTAGTATAGAGGATCGGGCAGGTGTTAGTATAGAGGAGTGGGCAGGTGTTGGTAAAGAGGATTGGGCAGGTGTTAGTATAGAGGATTGGGCAGGAGTTAGTATAGAGGAGTGGGCAGGTATAGAGGATCGGGCAGGTGTTAGTATAGAGGAGTGGGCAGGTGTTGGTAAAGAGGATTGGGCAGGTGTTAGTATAGAGGATTGGGCAGGAGTTAGTATAGAGGAGTGGGCAGGTATAGAGGATTGGGCAGGTGTTAGTATAGAGGATCGGGCAGGTGTTAGTATAGAGGATCGGGCAGGTGTTAGTATAGAGGATCGGGCAAGTGTTAGTATAGAGGAGTGGGCAGGTGTTAGTATAGAGGATCGGGCAGGTGTTAGTATAGAGGATCGGGCAGGTGTTAGTATAGAGGATCGGGCAGGTGTTAGTATAGAGGATCGGGCAGGTGTTAGTATAGAGGAGTGGGCAGGTGTTCGTATAGAGGAGTGGGCAGGTGTTAGTATAGAGGAGTGGGCAGGTGTTAGTATAGAGGATCGGGCAGGTGTTAGTATAGAGGAGTGGGCAGGTGTTAGTATAGAGGAGTGGGCAGGTGTTAGTATAGAGGAGTGGGCAGGTGTTAGTATAGAGGAGTGGGCAGGTGTTGGTAAAGAGGATTGGGCAGGTGTTAGTATAGAGGATTGGGCAGGAGTTAGTATAGAGGAGTGGGCAGGTGTTAGTATAGAGGAGTAGGCAGGTGTTAGTATAGATGAGTGGGCAGGTGTTAGTATAGAGGATCGGGCAGGTGTTAGTATAGAGGAGTGGGCAGGTGTTGGTAAAGAGGAGTGGGCAGGTGTTGGTAAAGAGGAGTGGGCAGGTGTTAGTATAGAGGATTGGGCAGACACATTTATCTTTTGTGCCAGAAACCACTATTTTTTTCAGTATTTGCACTGTTTACGTTCTGCCCAGTTCAGCTCCTTATTGACCGCCTGGCTGCATAACGTAGCTATTACATAACAGAGGGCGCGAGGGCGGCACAGCACGTGAGGCTGCTGCAGTAGGGGCGCTCTTCTCTTACCTACTTTCTCCAACACGTTTCTCTGCTTTCCACGAGAGCTTCTTGGAGGGGCTGATTGGGGGGAGGCTGGGAGACAGTAAGGTGTAATTACAGTGCAATATCATTTGCATCTATAGGGGCTCAGCTTGCAATACCCCCTGGAAATGGCCCATTTTGCTTCAGCGTCCATGGCCAAATATATCATCGCACACACAAAAGGTTACAATAAAAAAAATCCCAAAAACCCATAAAAGGGCGTGGATTAGCTGGTTATGTGTCACACACATCTTTTATTCCCCGATTCTGTCATATTAACATGTGATCTAGCCATTCTCTATCGAAGTATTTTACATACGTATGTTCTGGGCTCAAAACGGCAAAATGTTCGCCACGGGCATACTGGTATTTTCATAACAGACACTAGGAACTGTCATGGGCTCCAGGGTGACCCCATGTTTTGCCAACCTATATATGGATACACAGCAAATGCTCCCTAAATATCCAACTCCCCCAGTGCAATGCAGAAGGTGCTTCTATCATCCCGCAAGTTACTGCCCTGACCATCACCCCAACATGTTTTCATCCGGCATTTACTGACCACCACCTAATCATGCTGCATATAAAGGTTCTCTATGTACCTGCGTGGTGTCATTCAGACTGCTCGAGGGAGAGAGGAGCCACTGAGAGACATCTTGGCTCGGATAGAGTGTAAGAGACATGTGCACAGGAGAGACATCTTCCAGAGAGCAATCCTGAAACAGAGAAAGAGACATCAGACATAAAAATCTACTATAAAAGATTCACTTAGTAGTGAACTACAGTCGCAAACCCCCCCACGCACTGCGCTCTGCCGAGGACGCCACCTCTCTCCAAGCTGATCTCCCATCTCACTAATACCCAATGCATCTGCTGCTCCCAGCTACTGGAACTATCTCCCCCATAGACTCAAATGGGTTCTCAAGACATATTTCTTCACTAGAGCCTACCAGCTCTCATCCTAACCCTCCCCTTTCTGTCCAAGCACACTGACTCCTCTCACTGTGTCTGTCCCTCTCCCTATAGAGTCAGCTCTCATCCTAACCCTCCCCTTTCTGTCCAAGCACACTGACTCCTCTCACTGTGTCTGTCCCTCTCCCTATAGAGTCAGCTCTCATCCTAACCCTCCCCTTTCTGTCCTAGCACACTGACTCCTCTCACTGTGTCTGTCCCTCTCCCTATAGAGAGTCAGCTCTCATCCTAACCCTCCCCTTTCTGTCCTAGCACACTGACTCCTCTCACTGTGTCTGTCCCTCTCCCTATAGAGTCAGCTCTCATCCTAACCCTCCCCTTTCTGTCCTAGCACACTGACTCCTCTCACTGTGTCTGTCCCTCTCCCTATAGAGTCAGCTCTCATCCTAACCCTCCCCTTTCTGTCCTAGCACACTGACTCATCTCACTGTGTCTGTCCCTCTCCCTATAGAGTCAGCTCTCATCCTAACCCTCCCCTTTCTGTCCTAGCACACTGACTCCTCTCACTGTGTCTGTCCCTCTCCCTATAGAGTCAGCTCTCATCCTAACCCTCCCCTTTCTGTCCAAGCACACTGACTCCTCTCACTGTGTCTGTCCCTCTCCCTATAGAGTCAGCTCTCATCCTAACCCTCCCCTTTCTGTCCAAGCACACTGACTCCTCTCACTGTGTCTGTCCCTCTCCCTATAGAGTCAGCTCTCATCCTAACCCTCCCCTTTCTGTCCTAGCACACTGACTCCTCTCACTGTGTCTGTCCCTCTCCCTATAGAGTCAGCTCTCATCCTAACCCTCCCCTTTCTGTCCAAGCACACTGACTCCTCTCACTGTGTCTGTCCCTCTCCCTATAGAGTCAGCTCTAACCCTCCCCTTTCTGTCCTAGCACACTGACTCCTCTCACTGTGTCTGTCCCTCTCCCTATAGAGTCAGCTCTCATCCTAACCCTCCCCTTTCTGTCCAAGCACACTGACTCCTCTCACTGTGTCTGTCCCTCTCCCTATAGAGTCAGCTCTCATCCTAACCCTCCCCTTTCTGTCCTAGCACACTGACTCCTCTCACTGTGTCTGTCCCTCTCCCTATAGAGTCAGCTCTCATCCTAACCCTCCCCTTTCTGTCCAAGCACACTGACTCCTCTCACTGTGTCTGTCCCTCTCCCTATAGAGAGTCAGCTCTCATCCTAACCCTCCCCTTTCTGTCCAAGCACACTGACTCCTCTCACTGTGTCTGTCCCTCTCCCTATAGAGAGTCAGCTCTCATCCTAACCCTCCCCTTTCTGTCCTAGCACACTGACTCCTCTCACTGTGTCTGTCCCTCTCCCTATAGAGAGTCAGCTCTCATCCTAACCCTCCCCTTTCTGTCCTAGCACACTGACTCATCTCACTGTGTCTGTCCCTCTCCCTATAGAGAGTCAGCTCTCATCCTAACCCTCCCCTTTCTGTCCTAGCACACTGACTCATCTCACTGTGTCTGTCCCTCTACCTATAGAGAGTCAGCACCGCACTGTATCTGTATGTGCTCTCTGTACTGCACCGCGCTGTACCTGTATGTGCTCTCTGTACTGCACCACGCTGTATCTGTATGTGCTCTCTGTACTGCACCACGCTGTAACTGCATGTGCTCTCTGTACTGCACCGCGCTGTATCTGTATGTGCTCTCTGTACTGCACCACGCTGTATCTGTATGTGCTCTCTGTACTGCACCGCACTGTATATGTATGTGTTCTCTGTACTGCACCACGCTGTACCACGCTGCAGCCAGTGAGACCTTACCTGGAGCAGGACGGGGGCAGCCAGTGAGACCTTACCTGGAGCAGGACGGAGTAACGCTGGCACTCAGCTCCTGGGAGTTGGATTGTGATAGTTTTGCTTATCTGCCTCTGGTTGTTCTTGAAGGACATTCGGCTGACAGGTCGCTCAGAATCGAGAATGAGAGTGTACTGCAGCAACACATTCAGGGGCCCTATGAGACAGAGGATAAGCGTGAGACCCAGGGGCCCCGTGAGACAGAGGATAAGCGTGAGACCCAGGGGCCCTGTGAGACAGAGGATAAGCGTGAGACTCAGGGGCCCTGTGAGACAGAGGATAAGCGTGAGACTCAGGGGCCCTGTGAGACAGAGAAGCGTGAGACTCAGGGGCCCTGTGAGACAGAGGAGAAGCGTGAGACTCAGGGGTCCTGTGAGACAGAGGATAAGCGTGAGACTCAGGGGCCCTGTGAGAGAGGATAAGCATGAGACTCAGGGGCCCTATGAGACAGAGGATAAGCATGAGACGCAGGGGCCCTATTAGACAGAGGATAAGCGTGAGACTCAGGGGCCCTGTGAGACAGAGGATAGAGTGAGACTCAGGGGCCATATGAGACAGAGGATAAGTATGAGACAGAGGATAAGCGTGAGACTCAGGGGCCATATGAGACAGAGTATAAGCGTGAGACCCAGGGGCCCTAGGAAAAGAATGAAGGAAGGTTGGATAGGAGCATTATAAAAGAGGGGCATTGTAGTAGTGTGGGTTTACTGAGGGGCAGTGAGGGAGGATAGAGGGGCACTGTAGTAGTACGGGATTAGAGAGGGGCAGCGTGGGATTAGAGAGGGGCACTGTAGTAGTATGGGATTAGAGAGGGGCACTGTAGTAGTATGGGATGAGAGAGGGGCACTGTAGTAGTATGGCATTAGAGAGGGGAACTGTAGTAGTATGGGATTAGAGAGGGGCACTGTAGCAGTATGGGATTAGAGAGGGGTACTGCAGTAGTATGGGATTAGAGAGGGGCACTGTAGTAGTATGGGATTAGAGAGGGGTACTGTAGTAGAATGAGATTAGAGAGGGGCACTGTAGTAGTATGGGATTAGAGAGGGGCACTGTACTAGTATGGGATTAGAGAGGGGCAGCGTGGGAGGAGAGAGGGGCACTGTAGTAGTATGGGATTAGAGAGGGGCAGCGTGGGAGGAGAGAGGGGCACTGTAGTATTCTGGGATTACAGAGGGGCACTGTAGTAGTCTGGGATTACAGAGGGGCACTGTAGTAGTCTGGGATTAGAGAGGGGCACTGGAGGAGTACGGAATTAGAGAGGGGCATTATAGGAGGAGACAGGGGCACTAGTATGGGATTAGAGTGGGGCACTGTAGTAGTATGGGAGTAGAGAGGGGCACTGTAGTAGTCTGGGATTACAGAGGGGCACTGTAGTAGGCTGGGATTTGAGAGGGGCAGTGTGGGAGGAGAGAGGGGCATTGTAGTAGAATGGGATTAGAGAGGGGCACTGTAGGAGTATGGAATTAGAGAGGGGCAGTATGGGAGGAGAGAGGGGCACTGTAGTATGGGATTAGAGTGGGGCACTGTAGTAGCATGGGATTAGAGAGGGGCAGCGTGGGATTAGAGAGGGGCACTGTAGTAGTATGGGATTACAGAGGGGCACTGTAGTAGTCTGGGATTACAGAGGGGCACTGTAGTAGTCTGGGATTACAGAGGGGCACTGTAGTAGTCTGGGATTACAGAGGGGCAGCGTGGGAGGAGAGAGGGGCACTGTAGTAGTATGGGAGTAGAGAGGGGTAGCGTGGGAGGAGAGAGGGGCACTGTAGTAGTATGGGAGTAGAGAGGGGCACTGTAGTAGTATGGGATTACAGAGGGGCACTGTAGTAGGCTGGGATTAGAGAGGGGCAGCGTGGGAGGAGAGAGGGGCACTGTAGTAGAATGGGATTAGAGAGGGGCACTGTAGGAGTATGGAATTAGAGAGGGGCAGTATGGGAGGAGAGAGGGGTACTGTAGTATGGGATTAGAGTAGGGCATTGCAGTAGCATGGGATTAGAGAGGGGCAGCGTGGGATTACAGAGGGGCACTGTAGTATGTCTGAGATTACAGAGGGGCACTGTAGTAGTCTGGGATTACAGAGGGGCACTGTAGTATGTCTGAGATTACAGAGGGGCACTGTAGTAGTATGGGATTAGAGAGGGGCACTGTAGCAGTATGGGATTAGAGAGGGGTACTGCAGTAGTATGGCATTAGAGAGGGGCACTGTAGTAGTATGGGATTAGAGAGGGGTACTGTAGTAGTATGGCATTAGAGAGGGGCACTGTAGTAGTATGGCATTAGAGAGGGGCACTGTAGTAGCATGGGATTAGAGAGGGGCACTGTAGCAGTATGGGATTAGAGAGGGGTACTGCAGTAGTATGGGATTAGAGACGGGCACTGTAGCAGTATGGGATTAGAGAGGGGTACTGTAGTAGTATGGGATTAGAGAGGGGCACTGTAGTAGTATGGGATTAGAGAGGGGTAGCGTGGGAGGAGAGAGGGGCAGTGTAGTAGTATGGGATTAGAGAGGGGCAGCATGGGAGGAGAGAGCAGCACTGTAGTCTGGGATTAGAGAGGGGCAGCGTGGGAGGAGAGAGGGGCACTGTAGTAGTATGGGATTAGAGAGGGGCAGCGTGGGAGGAGAGAGTAGCACTGTAGTAGTATGGGATTAGAGAAGGGCAGCGTGGGAGGAGAGAGGGCACTGTAGCAGTTTGGGAGGAGAGAGGGGCACTGTAGTAGTATGGGATTAGAGAGGGGCAGCATGGGAGAAGAGAGGGGCAGTTTGGGAGGAGAGAGGGGGGCAGTGTAGTAGTATGGGATTAGAGAGGGTCACTGTAGTAGAATGGGATTACAGAGGGGCACTGTAGTAGTCTGGGATTAGAGAGGGGCACTGTAGTAGTATGGGATTAGAGAGGGGCACTGTAGTAGTATGGGAGTAGAGATGGGCAGCGTGGGAGGAGAGAGGGGCACTGTAGTAGTATGGGAGTAGAGAGGGGCAGCGTGGGAGGAGAGAGGGGCACTGTAGTAGTATGGGATTAGAGAGGGGCAGCGTGGGAGGAGAGAGGGGCACTGTAGTATTCTGGGATTACAGAGGGGCACTGTAGTAGTCTGGGATTACAGAGGGGCACTGTAGGAGTACGGAATTAGAGAGGGGCATTATAGGAGGAGAGAGGGGCACTGTAGTATGGGATTAGAGTGGGGCACTGTAGTAGTATGGGAGTAGAGAGGGGCACTGTAGTAGTCTGGGATTACATAGGGGCACTGTAGTAGACTGGGATTAGAGAGCGGCAGCGTGGGAGGAGAGAGGGGCACTGTAGTAGAATGGGATTAGAGAGGGGTACTGCAGTAGTATGGCATTAGAGAGGGGCACTGTAGTAGTATGGGAGTAGAGAGGGGCACTGTAGTAGTCTGGGATTACATAGGGGCACTGTAGTAGACTGGGATTAGAGAGCGGCAGCGTGGGAGGAGAGAGGGGCACTGTAGTAGAATGGGATTAGAGAGGGGCACTGTAGGAGTATGGAATTAGAGAGGGGCGGTATGGGAGGAGAGAGGGGCACTGTAGTATGAGATTAGAGTGGGGCAGCATGGGATTAGAGAGGGGCGCTGTACTAGTATGGGATTAGAGAATCCCACTGTAGTAGTCTGGGATTACAGAGGGGCACTGTAGTAGTCTGGGATTACAGAGGGGCACTGTAGCATCCTGGGATTAGAGAGGGGCAGCGTGGGAGGAGAGAGGGGCACTGTAGTAGAATGGGATTAGAGAGGGGCACTGTAAGAGTATGGAATTAGAGCGGGGCAGTATGGGAGGAGAGAGGGGCACTGTAGTATGGGATTAGAGTGGGGCACTGTAGTATCATGGGATTAGAGAGGGGCAGCGTGGGATTAGAGAGGGGCACTGTACTAGTATGGGATTAGAGAGGGGCAGCGTGGGAGGAGAGAGGGGCACTGTAGTAGTATGGGATTAGAGAGGGGCAGCGTGGGAGGAGAGAGGGGCACTGTAGTATTCTGGGATTACAGAGGGGCACTGTAGTAGTCTGGGATTACAGAGGGGCACTGTAGTAGTCTGGGATTAGAGAGGGGCACTGGAGGAGTACGGAATTAGAGAGGGGCATTATAGGAGGAGACAGGGGCACTAGTATGGGATTAGAGTGGGGCACTGTAGTAGTATGGGAGTAGAGAGGGGCACTGTAGTAGTCTGGGATTACAGATGGGCACTGTAGTAGGCTGGGATTCGAGAGGGGCAGTGTGGGAGGAGAGAGGGGCATTGTAGTAGAATGGGATTAGAGAGGGGCACTGTAGGAGTATGGAATTAGAGAGGGGCAGTATGGGAGGAGAGAGGGGCACTGTAGTATGGGATTAGAGTGGGGCACTGTAGTAGCATGGGATTAGAGAGGGGCAGCGTGGGATTAGAGAGGGGCACTGTAGTAGTATGGGATTACAGAGGGGCACTGTAGTAGTCTGGGATTACAGAGGGGCACTGTAGTAGTCTGGGATTACAGAGGGGCACTGTAGTAGTCTGGGATTACAGAGGGGCACTGTAGTAGTCTGGGATTACAGAGGGGCAGCGTGGGAGGAGAGAGGGGCACTGTAGTAGTATGGGAGTAGAGAGGGGTAGCGTGGGAGGAGAGAGGGGCACTGTAGTAGTATGGGAGTAGAGAGGGGCACTGTAGTAGTATGGGATTACAGAGGGGCACTGTAGTAGGCTGGGATTAGAGAGGGGCAGCGTGGGAGGAGAGAGGGGCACTGTAGTAGAATGGGATTAGAGAGGGGCACTGTAGGAGTATGGAATTAGAGAGGGGCAGTATGGGAGGAGAGAGGGGTACTGTAGTATGGGATTAGAGTAGGGCATTGCAGTAGCATGGGATTAGAGAGGGGCAGCGTGGGATTACAGAGGGGCACTGTAGTATGTCTGAGATTACAGAGGGGCACTGTAGTAGTCTGGGATTACAGAGGGGCACTGTAGTATGTCTGAGATTACAGAGGGGCACTGTAGTAGTCTGGGATTACAGAGGGGCAGCGTGGGAGGAGAGAGGGGCACTGTAGTAGTATGGGAGTAGAGAGGGGCAGCGTGGGAGGAGAGAGGGGCACTGTAGTAGTATGGGAGTAGAGAGGGGCACTGTAGTAGTATGGGATTAGAGAGGGGCACTGTAGTAGTATGGGATTAGAGAGGGGCACTGTAGTAGTCTGGGATCACAGAGGGGCACTGTAATAGTCTGGGATTACAGAGGGGCACTGTAGTGGTATGGGAGTAGAGAGAGGCAGCGTGGGAGGAGAGAGGGGCACTGTAGTAGTATGGGAGTAGAGAGGGGCAGCGTGGGAGGAGAGAGGGGCACTGTAGTAGTATGGGAGTAGAGAGGGGCAGCATGGGAGGAGAGAGGGGCACTGTAGTAGAATGGGATTAGAGAGGGGCACTGTAGGAGTACGGAATTAGAGAGGGGCATTATGGGAGGAGAGAGGGGCACTGTAGTATGGGATTAGAGTGGAGCACTGTAGTAGCAAGGGATTAGAGAGGGGCATCGTGGGATTAGAGAGGGGCACTGTAGTAGTATGGGATTAGAGAGGGGCACTGTAGTAGGATGGGATTAGAGAGGGGCAGTATAGGAAATTGGCGGATTAGAGGGGCATGTGGCAGGAATTATAGGCAGTTGATGTATAAATGTAGTTGTATAACTGGCTGTACATGGCTTTATATTGGTAATAGTACAGTGTGATGTCTGTATATAATGCTCAGTGCATAGATCACTCAATGTCCAGGATGAAGGTCAGTATTGTGTCCTGTCGTTACCTGGTGTGACCTGACAATGAGCATTACACAAGCTCTATTATCTTGGGGTCCCAGCTCATGTGGCTCCTGCCTCCATCTTGGTGTAACAATCTTGGGGGTCTATTCACTAAGCCTTAGAAAGAGATAACAATGGAGAAAAATAAGTACCAGCCAATCAGCTCCTAACTTATTTTTCAAACACAGTCTGTAAAGTGACAGGAGCTGATTGGCTGGTACTTCTATTTCTCCATTGTATCTCTCTCCAAGGGATATATTTAGAGAGAGATGTTGCCCATACCAATCAGATTCTACTTAACATCTAGAAGATAATAGCTATGGGCAACATCCCCACTTCTAAAAACTCACTTTAGTAAATATACCCCAAGGCTTAGTAAATATACCCCAAGGCTTAGTAAATATAGCCCAAGGCTTAGTAAATATACCCCAAGGCTTAGTGAATATACCCCTTGGTGCTGAGATTTGAGCCCTATTGGGGTTGGTGTCAGCACATAAGAAATCTGTGAGTTGCAGGGAAATATCAGGGACACATGCTCTGAGGACGCTACATGTAACAGATAACATGTGATAACCTGTGTATACGGGGGTCAGGACTTGGCGGGTCACACACGCCTCTAAGGTCACCTCCTCTCTCCCACAGCCGCTCTCCTCCACATTGGGAATGGGGATATTTAGAGGGCTGGCAGATATGTTCACATCCACTCCCAGCAGTGGTCGGGACCTGTATACCACATGGGAAAGTGGGAAAATCATTTGTATTAATAGAAATTAAAGCTGCTGACAATCCAGACTCTCCATAGCCACATAGTACAACCTGTGCAGAGTGACGTGACCCCAAGATCCCACGACAATATCAGTCAGTCCATCCCGTGTCATATCCAAGACTCCATGAATGGACAGACCAAAACCTTGGCTCCCTGGAGGACCCTGTATGCGCTGGAGACAGACAGAGATGGAGATGAATACTCTGCACAGGCGTCATACCCCTGAGCCCTAGGCTCTCATCCATCTGACCTCCCCACCATCCCTCTGTCTAGGCTCTCATCCATCTGACCTGCCCTCCATCCCCCTGTCTAGGCTCCCACCCATCTGTCCTGCCCTCCATCCCCCTGTCTAGGCTCTCATCCATCTGTCCTGCCCTCCATCCCCCTATCTAGGCTCTCATCCATCTGACCTCCCCACCATCCCTCTGTCTAGGCTCTCATCCATCTGACCTGCCCTCCATCCCCCTGTCTAGGCTCCCACCCATCTGTCCTGCCCTCCATCCCCCTGTCTAGGCTCTCATCCATCTGTCCTGCCCTCCATCCCCCTATCTAGGCTCTCATCCATCTGACCTGCCCTCCATCCCCTGATCTAGGCTCTCATCCATCTGTCCTGCCCTCCATCCCCCTATCTAGGCTCTCATCCATCTGACCTGCCCTCCATCCCCTGATCTAGGCTCTCATCCATCTGACCTGCCCTCCATCCCCCTGTCTAGGCTCTCATCCATCTGTCCTGCCCTCCATCCCCCTATCTAGGCTCTCATCCATCTGACCTGCCCTCCATCCCCTGATCTAGGCTCTCATCCATCTGTCCTGCCCTCCATCCCCCTATCTAGGCTCTCATCCATCTGACCTGCCCTCCATCCCCTGATCTAGGCTCTCATCCATCTGACCTGCCCTCCATCCCCCTGTCTAGGCTCTCATCCATCTGACCTGCCCTCCATCCCCCTATTTAGGCTCTCATCCATCTGTCCTGCCTCCATCCCTACATCTCCCTGTCCAGGCTCCCATCCATCTGACCTGCCCTCCATCCCCCTGTCTAGGCTCTCATCCATCTGACCTGCCCTCCATTCCCCTGTCTGGGCTCCCACCCATCTGTCCTGCCCTCCATCCCTACATCTCCCTGTCTAGGCTCTCATCCATATGACCTGCCCTCCATCCCCTTGTCTAGGCTCTCATCCATCTGACCTGCCCTCCATTCCCCTGTCTAGGCTCTCATCCTTCTGACCTGCCCTACATACCCCTCTCTAGGCTCTCATCCATCTGACCTGCCCTCCATACCCCTCTCTAGGCTCTCATCCATCTGACCTGCCCTCCATCCCCATGTCTAGGCTCTCATCCATCTGACCTGCCCTCCGTCCCCCTGTCTAGGCTCCCACGCATCTGTCCTGCCCTCCATCCCTACGTCTGCCTGTCCAGGTTCCCATCTATCTGACCTGCCCTCCATCCCTGTGTCTGCCTGTCCAGGTTCCCATCCATCTGACCTGCCCTCCATTCCTACGTCTGCCTGCCCAGGATCCAACCAATCTGTCCTGCCCTCCATTCCTATGTCTCCCTGTCCAGGCTCCCATCCATTTGACCTGCACTGCATCCCCCTGTCCAGGTTCCCATCCATCTGGCCTGCCCTCCATCCCTACATCTCCCTGTCCAGGCTCCCATCCATCTGACCTGCCCTCCATCCCTACATCTCCCTGTCCAGGCTCCCATCCATCTGACCTGCCGTCCATCCCTAAATCTCCCTGTCTAGGCTCCCATCCATCTGACCTGCCCTCCATCCCTACGTCTATCTTTCCAGGCTCCCATCCATCTGACCTGCCAACCATCCCTACGTCTCCCTGTCCAGGCTCCTATCCATCTGACCTGCACTGCATCGCTACATCTCCCTGTCCAGGCTCCCATCCATCTGACCTGCCCTCCATCCCTACGTCTCCCTGTCCAGGCTCCCATCCATCTGACCTGCACTGCATCCCCCTGTCCAGGTTCCCATCCATCTGGCCTGCCCTCCATCCCTATGTCTCCCTGTCCAGGCTCCCATCCATCTGACCTGCCCTCCATCCCTACGTTTCCCTGTCCAGGCTCCCATCCATCTGACCTGCCCTCCATCCCTACGTTTCCCTGTCCAGGCTCCCATCCATCTGACCTGCATTCCATCCCGATGTCTCCCTGTCCAGGCTCCCACCCATCTGTCCTGGCCTCCATCCCTAAATCTCCCGGACCAGACCAGGCCCCCATCCATCTGACCTGCCCCCCATCCCTACATCTCCCTGTCCAGGCTCCCATCCATCTGATTTGGCCTCTATCCTTACGTTTCCCTTTCCAGGCTCCCATCCATCTGACCTGCCTTCTATCCCTACATCTCCCCGTCAGGCTCACATCCATCTGACCTGCCCTCCATCCCTATGTCTCCCAGTCCAGGCTCCCATTCATCTGATTTGGCCTCTATCCCTACATCTCCCTGACCAGGCCAGGCTCCCATCCATCTGACCTGCCCTCCATCCCTACATCTCCATGTCTAAGCTCCCATCCATCTGACCTGCCCTCCATCCCTACGTCTCCCTGTCCAGGCTCCCATCCACCCGGCCTGCACTGCATCCCTACATCTCCCTGTCTAGGCTCCCATCCATCTGACCAGCACTCCATCTCTACGTCTCCCTGTCCAGGCTACCGTCGATCTGACCTGCCCTATGTCTCCCTGTCCAGGCTCCCATCCATCAGGCTTACACTGCATCTCTACATCTCTCTGTCCAAACTCCCATCCATCTGGCCTTCCCTCCATCCCTACTTCTCCCTGTCCAGGCTCCCATCTATCTGGCCTGCCCTACATCCCTATATCTCCCTCTCCAGGCTCCCAACCATCTGACCTGCACTCCATCCCGACGTCTCCCTGTCCAGGCTCCCATCCATCTGTCCTGCCGTACGTCTCCCTGTCCAGGCTCCCATCCATCTGTCCTGCCCTCCATCCCTACGTTTCCCTGTCGAGGCTCCTATCCATCTGGCCTGCCCTCCATCCCTACATTTCCCTGTCCAGGCTCCCATCGATCTGACCTGCCCTACATTTCCCTGTCCAGACTCCCATCCATCTGACCTGCACTCCATCCCTAGAGTCTCCCTGTCCAGGCTCCCATCCATCTGATTTGGCCTCTATCCCTACATCTCCCTGATCAGGTTCCCATCCATCTGACCTGCCTTCTATCCCTACGTCTCCCTGTCCAGGCTCCCATTCATCTTGCTTGCCCTCCATCCCTACGTCTCCCTGAGCAGGCCAGGCTCCCATCCATCTGACCTGCACGCCATCTCTACATCTTCCTGTCCAGGCTCCCATCCATCTGACCTGCCCTCCCATCCCTATGTCTCCCTGTCCAGGCTCCCATCCATTTGGCCTGCACTGTATCCCTACATCTCCCTGTCCAGACTCCCATCCATCTGACCTGCCCTCCATCCCTACATCTCCCTGTCCAGGCTCCCATCCATCTGACCTGCACTGTATCCCTACATCTCCCTGTCCAGGCTCCCATCCATCTGACCTGTCCTCCATCGCTACTTCTCCCTGTCCAGGCTCCCATCCATCTGGCCTGCCCTCCATCCCTACATTTCCCTGTCCAGGCTTCCATCCATCTGACCTGTCCTCTATCCCTATGTTTCCCTGTCCAGGATCCCATCCATCTGACCTGCACTCCATCGCTACATCTCCCTGTCCAGGCTGCCATCCATCTGATTTGGTCTCTATCCCTACATCTCCCTGATCAGGTTCCCTTTCATCCGACCGGCCTTCTATCCCTACGTCTCCCTGTCCAGGCTCCCATTATCTTGCTTGCCCTCCATCCCTACGTCTCCCTGAGCAGGCCAGGCTCCCATCCATCTGACCTGCACTCCATCCCTATGTCTCCCTGTCCAGGCTACCATCCATCTTACCTGCCCTATGTCTCCATGTCCAGGCTCCCATCCATCTGACCTGCCCTCCATCCCTACGTCTCCCTTTCCAGGCTCCCATCCATCTGACCTGCCAACCATCCCTACGTCTCCCTGTCCAGGCTCCCATCCATCTGACCTGCACTGCATCCCTACATCTCCCTGTCCAGGCTCCCATCCATCTGACCTGCCCTCCATCCCTACGTCTCCCTGTCCAGGCTCCCATCCATCTGACCTGCACTGCATCCCCCTGTCCTGGTTCCCATCCATCTGGCCTGCCCTTCATCCCTATGTCTCCCTGTCCAGGCTCCAATCCATCTGGCCTGCACTGCATCCCTACATCTCCCTGTGTAGGCTACCATCCATCTGACCTGCCCTACGTCTCCCTGTCCAGGCTCCCATTCATCTTGCTTGCCCTCCATCCCTACGTCTCCCTGAGCAGGCCAGGCTCCCATTCATCTTGCTTGCCCTCCATCCCTACGTCTCCCTGAGCAGGCCAGGCTCCCATCCATCTGACCTGCACTCCCATCCCTATGTCTCCCTGTCCAGGCTCCCATCCATTTGGCCTGCCCTCCATCCCTACATCTCCCTGTCCAGACTCCCATCCATCTGACCTGCCCTCCATCCCTACGTCTCCCTGTCCAGGCTCCCATCAATCTGACCTGCACTGTATCCCTACATCTCCCTGTCCAGGTTCCCATCCATCTGACCTGCCCTCCATCCCTATGTCTCCCTGTCCAGGCTCCCACCCATCTGTCCTGGCTATCCCTAAATCTCCCTGACCAGACCAGGCTCCCATCCATCTGACCTGCCCTCCATCCTTAACGTCTCCCTGTCCAGGCTCCCATCCATCCGGCCTGCACTGCATCCCTACATCTCCCTGTCCAGGCTCCCATCCATCTGGCCTGCCCTCCATCCCTACATCTCCCTGTCCAGGCTTCCATCCATCTGACCTGCCCTCCATCCCTACATCTCCCTGTCCAGGCTCCCATCCATCTGACCTGTCCTCTATCTGTACGTCTCCCTGTCCAGGCTCCCATCCATCTGGCCTGCCCTACATCCTTATGTCTTCCGCTGTCCAGGCTTCCTTCCATCTGACCTGCATCCCTCTGTCTTCCGCTGTCCAGGCTTCCTTCCATCTGACCTACCTTCCATCCCTACGTCTCCCTGTCTAGGCTCCCATCCATCTGACCAGCCGTACATCCCTACGTCTCCCTGTCCAGGCTTCCATCCATCTGACCTGCACTCCATCCCTATGTCTCCCTGTCCAGGCTCCCATCCATCTGACCTGCGCTCCATCCCTACGTCTCCCTGTCCGGATAATCATCCATCTGACCTGCACTGCATTCCTAGGTCTTCCCCTGACCAGACTTCCATCCATCTGACCTGCACTACGTCTCCCTGTCTAGGCTCCCATCCATCTGACCTGCCTTCCATCCCTACGTCTGCCTGTCCAAGCTCTCTATACTCACTGACATGAGCCTTAATGGCAGAACCAAAGACACAGCGGCCACCACTTCTGGATATATGGACAGATAAAAGGTTATTATAAGTATTAGGGAGATTATTAGTTGTATGGGCTGTCTCACACCTTGTTCCTAATCACCATACACAGCCCAGTATGCAAGAACACATCTCCAGGCTTTCAGCCTATAAGAAGCATCCACTGCATGGGGTAAATATCCTCCGATCTGCAGGGGTCACAGACATGGGGTCTTTGTAAGTTTAGTATTTGGGGGAAGGAAGTTACAGAAAAAAAATGTATTGTGCAGAGAGGTCCTGTTATGCTCACCCACTTCCTACCATCTTCTGTCATCTCACTCTTCTTTATGCACTCTCTATCCTGTCTCCTCTGGAGCTTCTCATCTGTCTCCATGAACTGCCTTCATTTCACTCTCTCATCTTTTTCCTGTCAGTTTTCTCAGGACTCGCTGCTCTGAACTCTCTCCTATCTGGTTTTCATACAAGGTCTCTTTGGAAAGCAGTCCTTGCTACTCATCTCTCTCCTATCCAGCCTCTCTCCTATCCAGCCTTGATTATCTGTTCGGGCTCTCTATCCTATCTAGCCTCCCTGACTTCTCTCTCCTATCTGGCTTCTACTGACCCTCTCTCCTATCCAGCCTCTCTCCTATCCGGATCGCTCTCCTATCTAGTCTCCCTGGCTCCTCTCTCCTATCTGGCTTCTACTGACCCTCTCTCCTACCCAGCCTCTACAGACTCTCTCCTATCCGGATCTCTCTTATCTAGCCTGCTGGCTTCTCTCTCCTATCTGGCTTCTACTGACCCTCTCTCTCCTATCCAGCCTCTCCAGCCTCTCTCCTATCCGGATCTCTCTTATCTAGCCTCCTGGCTTCTCTCTCCTGTCTGGCTTCTACTGACCCTCTCTCTCCTATCCAGCCTCTCCAGACTCTCTCCTATCCGGATCTCTCTTATCTAGCCTCCTGGCTTCTCTCTCCTATCTGGCTTCTATTGACCCTCTCTCTCCTATCCAGCCTCTCCAGACTCTCTCCTATCCGGATCTCTCATCTAGCCTCCTGGCTTCTCTCTCCTATCTGGCTTCTACTGACCCTCTCTCTCCTATCCAGCCTCTCTCTCCTATCCGGATTCTCTCCTATCCGGATCTCTCTCTTATCTAGCCCCCCTGGCTTCTCTCTCCTATCTGGCTTCTACTGACCCTCTCTCTCCTATCCAGCCTCTCCAGACTCTCTCCTATCCGGATCTCTCTTATCTAGCCTCCTGGCTTCTCTCTCCTATCTGGCTTCTACTGACCCTCTCTCTCCTATCCAGCCTCTCCAGACTCTCTCCTATCCGGATCTCTCTTATCTAGCCTCCTGGCTTCTCTCTCCTATCTGGCTTCTACTGACCCTCTCTCTCCTATCCAGCCTCTCCAGACTCTCTCCTATCCGGATCTCTCTTATCTAGCCTCCTGGCTTCTCTCTCCTATCTGGCTTCTACTGACCCTCTCTCTCCTATTCAGCCTCTCTCTCCTATCCGGACTCTCTCCTATCCGGATCTCTCTCTTATCTAGCCCCCCTGGCTTCTCTCTCCTATCTGGCTTCTACTGACCCTCTCTCTCCTATCCAGCCTCTCCAGACTCTCTCCTATCCGGATCTCTCTTATCTAGTCTCCTGGCTTCTCTCTCCTATCTGGCTTCTACTGACCCTCTCTCTTCTATCCAGCCTCTGCAGACTCTCTCTCCTATCTGGACTCTCTGGCTTCTCTCTCCTATCCGGCTTCTATAGACAATCTTTCCTATTCGGACTCTCTCTCTCCCATCTGTCCTCTCTCCTACCTGGCTTCTATGGACCCTTTTTCCCATATCCAGCCACTCTGAACTCTCTCTCCTATCTGGCTTCTATGGACTCTCTCCCCATCCAGTCTCTTTCTCTAATATGGCTTTTCTGGACTCTTCCTCCTATCCGGACTCCCTTTCCTGTCTGGCCTCTCTGGCTTCTCTCTCCTATCTGGCTTTTACGGACCCTCTCTCCTCTCCGGCTTTTCCTGACTCTCCGATCTGTCCTCTCTCCTAACTGGCTTCTATGGACTCTTTCTCCAAATCCATCATCTCTCCTATCAACCGTCTCCTGACACACTTTCCGCTCTGGCCTCTCAGAACTCTCTCTCCCATCTGACCTCTCTCCTATCCAAACCTCTCTCATTGTTCTCTCTTATCCAGATACTCTCTCCCATCTGACCTCTCTCCAATCCAAACCTCTCTCATTGTTCTCTCTTATCCAGATACTCTCTCCCATCTGACCTCTCTCCAATCCAAACCTCTCTCATTGTTCTCTCTTATCCGGATACTCTCTCCCATCTGACCTCTCTCCTATCCAAACTCTCTCTCATCGTTCTCTCTTATCCGGATACTCTCTCCCATCTGACCTCTCTGTACACTCTCTTGGATGCAGCCTCTCCCTCCTATCCGGCCTCACTCTCCGATCTCCCACCTTGCCTGTATACAGTATATTGCCTCTCTGGATTGCCCTCTTTAGTACATGTGAAGGTATCCTCACCACTGCTGCCTATATATTACCTGGCTGTAGGTGACTGGAAGCCCTGCAGGCTCCCCTCTGTATATATATATTGCTCCCCTCCCATCCATCTCATATGGGGCTCCCACCGCCACTTCGTTGAAACCATCTCCATCCAGGTCACCAAGTGTTGTGACTGCAGCTCCAAAGTGAGAGTGCAGGTGACCTGTCTCTCCGCGCAGAGTGACCCGGGGTGTAAGTTTTCCCTAGGAGAGACAGACTGTTACTATGATGTATAGATGCAGCACACTGTATCTCTCGCTCACACACCTTACTCACCTGCTCAATGCCGTATACATAAACCTGTCCAGACCATTTCACTTCATAGTGATGAGGAGCTGAAACCATCACCAAATCAGAGTGTCCATCCTGGTTCAGATCAACGACCGCTATCTCAGAGCCAAAGTACGAGCCAACCTGAGAGAGCATTGGGTGCGTCATTAGTAGCACATTATGGGTAGATGGACATAATCCCTACTATCTGCAGAGCTCAGCACAGAGTGCACACTACAGGCCTACGGCACCAATACAGTCTGCACGCTACAGGCCTCGGTCATCAGCACCAACACAGTCTGCACGCTACAGGCCTCGGTCATCAGCACCAACACAGTCTGCACGCTACAGGCCTCGGTCATCAGCACCAACACAGTCTGCACGCTACAGGCCTCGGTCATCAGCACCAACACAGTCTGCACGCTACAGGCCTACGGCACCAACACAGTCTGCACGCTACAGGCCTCGGTCACCGGCACCAACACATTCTGCACGCTACAGGCCTCGGTCACCGGCACCAACACATTCTGCACACTACAGGCCTCAGTCACTGACACCACGTGCACATTACAGGCCTCAGTCACTGACACCACGTGCACAGTACAGGCCTCAGTCACTGACACCACGTGCACAGTACAGGCCTCAGTCACTGACACCACGTGCACACTACAGGCCTCTGTCACTGACACCACGTGCACATTACAGGCCTCAGTCACTGACACCACGTGCACATTACAGGCCTCAGTCACTGACACCATGTGCACACTACAGGCCTCAGTCACTGACACCACGTGCACATTACAGGCCTCAGTCACTGACACCACGTGCACATTACAGGCCTCAGTCACTGACATCACGTGCACACTACAGGCCTCAGTCACTGACACCACGTGCACACTACAGGCCTCAGTCACTGACACCACGTGCACATTACAGGCCTCAGTCACTGACACCACGTGCACAGTACAGGCCTCAGTCACTGACACCACGTGCACACTACAGGCCTCAGTCACTGACACCACGTGCACACTACAGGCCTCGGTCACTGACACCCTCGCAGAGGAAGGGGGTGTATAATGCTACTTGATTCATTTTTGAGGTGTTTTTTACACTGCTATGGCCTCTGCTGCTGATGTAGCGGTTTCCATCTCTCATGTAGTTGTGATTACATGAATACGCCCTTTCTGTGCTCGCCCTGTAATTGCACAAGACTCACCGCCGCTCTTCCACCTTCTCTAGGCACGCGGAGCCAAAGGTGTAAGATGCAAAGAGACAAATGCATGTGTAATACTACTGACATGGATGTACGTATGTCCATGTCTGTCTCTCCCTCCAGTCTCCGCACTACGCTCTGTAGTCTCCCTAACAGCCTCATGTTCTCACCTGTTCTCCTTGAAGTGAATCTGTCTCTTTCCATCCTGTTCCATCTGGGATCTCTCGTAGGACAGTCACAAGCCCGACGTACTGATACCTGGGGGCACCAGCCACACAAAACAGCCCCTCAGTGGTGCGGAGCAGTCTCACGGAGTAACCTGAGGGAGGTCACAGACTATTACATTACTTTATGTCCTATATGCGGAGAAGACCCATTAGGGAATGTAACTGCTGAGGGATATTGTGAATAATACCCGATAGCTTAAAGGAAGAAGGGTACGTAGTTTTATTGTTATACCGCTCGGCCCCCTATAGTCGTGTGAAGCCCCCGACACTACTCACCCAGGTATCCATACTTGTACTCATGTGGAAGAGACAAGTTCATCAGCATCTCCTGCTTTGAGACATCAAGGATACCACCAGACCAGTCAAATATACCTGGGTCTCCGAGTATTCGCCGATCCTACAAGAAGCAGAGATTACAGACATGTGCAGTTCAATGAATAATTATAAAAAGGCGATATAAGTGATGTACTGGCTATAGGAATGGCACGTGAACGCCGATAATGGAATCCTACATCATGCCTTTTACCTCGCACCCCCATGGTGAGGAAAGATGCGTACCGAACACAGCAACATGCAATCTTACATCATATGTAACGGTACTGACCCCATGGTGGTGAGCAGGACAATGCAGTATGCAAAGGAGAGGTGCGTACCTAACACAGCAACATGCAATCTTACATCATATGTCATATGTAATGGTACTGACCCCATGGTGGTGAGCAGGAAAATGCAGTATGTAAAGGAGAGATGCATACCTAACACAGCAACATGCAATCTTACATCATATGTAATGGTACTGACCCCATGGTGGTGAGCAGGACAATGCAGTATGCAAAGGAGAGATGCATACCTAACACAGCAACATGCAATCTTACATCATATGTAATGGTACTGACCCCATGGTGGTGAGCAGGAAAATGCAGTATGTAAAGGAGAGGTGCGTACCGAACACAGCAACATGCAATCTTACATCATAGGTAATGGTACTGACCCCATGGTGGTGAGCAGGAAAATGCAGTATGTAAAGGAGAGGTGCGTACCTAACACAGCAACATGCGATCTTACATCATATGTAATGGTACTGACCCCATGGTGGTGAGCAGGAAAATGCAGTATGTAAAGGAGAGGTGGTTACCTAACACAGCAACATGCGATCTTACATCATATGTAATGGTACTGACCCCATGGTGGTGAGCAGGAAAATGCAGTATGTAAAGGAGAGGTGCGTACCTAACACAGCGACATGCAATCTTACATCATAGGTAATGGTACTGACCCCATGGTGGTGAGCAGGAAAATGCAGTATGCAAAGGAGAGATGCATACCTAACACAGCAGCATGCGATCTTACATCATATGTAATGGTACTGACCCCATGGTGGTGAGCAGGACAATGCAGTATGTAAAGGAGAGATGCATACCTAATGCCACAACATACAATCTTACATCATATGTAACGGTACTGACCCCATGGTGGTGAGCAGGAAAATGCAGTATGTAAAGGAGAGATGCATACCTAACACAGCAACATGCAATCTTACATCATATGTAATGGTACTGACCCCATGTTGGTGAGCAGGAAAATGCAGTATGTAAAGGAGAGATGCGTACCTAACACAGCAACATGCAATCTTACATCATAGGTAATGGTACGGTGGTGAGCAGGAAAATGCAGTATGTAAAGGAGAGATGCGTACCTTACACAGCAACATGTGATCTCACATCAAATGTAACGGTACTGACCCCATGTGGTGAGCAGGAAACCCTGCCCCCGAGCCAGAGACACCTCAGTTGGCGACAAGCCAAAGGTCAGAGGAGGATAAGAGAGAAGAAAGACTGGTACACACAAGAATCACATTCTCACAGAGAATGAAACGGAAAATGGTGACCAGCAACATGCGTCAGGGCGGGTGCCCTGTGGACCCTATGGACTTTGAAGAAAGTTAACAAAAAGTTCAGTTCTTATCATAACTAATTTTCTTCTTCAGGGTCCATAGGCTCCACAGGGAGACCTTGGTGATGTTCCAAAGCACAAAGCAGTCCTTTTAAGGGTGTGGACGCTCCTGTGCTGAGAGGAGAATCCGGCACCCAAAGGAAGCATCCTGAGAGGCAAAGGTATCAAAAGCATAGAACCTCAGAAAACGTGGCTACCTTACAAAGCTGAACAGCCAAAATGCCACGGCTAGCAGCCCACGAGGGACCCAAAGACCGAGTAGAATGATCAGTAACAGAAGCTGGAACTGGAAGGCCCTCCTGCCTGTGAGATAGTTGTACGAAACTGTGACCGGACGCCTTTCGCCTAGGCCGGCCCTGGTCACGGGTTAGCGCTTTCGAAATCCCAATCACCGTCAGTGACCGCCTGTCACTGACTCCGCCTACTACGACGTGGGCGTGTAACGATGCTGCCACCACCAAACCCTACCATGGCATTTGGAACCATTTTTAACGTTACCCTCAGGCTCCTACCTTGGCACCTGGAACCGCTTCTGTTGCGTATGCGTTTGATTAACTGCGGACCTCCTGCTTGGTGTCGGCTGTTCCCACCTGATCCCTCGCAATGGACCAGGTCTGCATGGTAGCTTGGCAGAGGGCTGGAACTTGGAGACACGGAGCTCTTGCCCAGAACAGCAGGAGAACGAATTAGCGTTTGGCGCAATTCTGTTGGTCGCAGGATTGAGGCAATTGAAGTAAAGGCAAACGGTGTTTATTTGCTCAATATCTTAAAGACTCTCCCTTCCGTCTGAAGGGGAATATCACACAGAAAATCAAGCAGCAATTCTCCACACAGGATTGTCAAAGATGTACCACATACAGGGCTCACAGTCCCTCTTTTTATGTCATTCTTACACACAACAACATCACAAGGGGCAAATCCACCCTGGGTTCCACTCAACCAATCATGATTCCTCACATAATATAATTTAACCACAAATTACATTTCAAAGGAGTCACCCAAACCTAAACAAAACTGATTTATCATACAGTATAACTGTATAGAATGTTGATATAACAATTCACAGGAAATGGTAAATGACATTCATCCTTATCAATCAGTTTGGCATTTCCAACCTTAACACATTCAGTGACATCCAAAAGGTTCTTAAAAACAGATTGTCTTTTCAAAGGAAGTTCTGTACATGAAGGGTTTGGCTATATGACACCATTCACACCTTCACACAGAGACCTTCCAGTCACCCTATTCATCAGACCTCCTGCTAAGGGAATGACAATTAGCATCTTGTTTCTGCAGACACAGGGGCTGGTCATGTCATATTCAGGCATATGCATTTTCTCTACAAAATATACATTTAAACCATATAGTGCATAGCCTATTAAATATACTCTGCTTCATGCACTATTGCATTGCAGATCAGCTACAGTGCATTACAGCAATACATATATACTTTAATACAGTTTATTATAAACCATGTGCAGTGTGCTTTTACACTGTGTCCTCACTGGGACTGTAACTGTGTCAGCGCTGGTCGCAGTGGCTCCCAGCGTGCAGCCACACTCTACCTACACTCCCCCAGTGCAGCCACACTCTACCTACACTCCCCCAGTGCAGCCACACTCTACCCACACTCCCCCAGTGCAGCCACACTCTACCTACACTCCCCCAGTGCAGCCACACTCTACCTACACTCTCCCAGTGCAGCCACACTCCACCTACACTCCCCCAGTGCAGCCACACTCTACCTACACTCTCCCAGTGCAGCCACACTCTACCTACACTCCCCCAGTGCAGCCATACTCTACCTACACTCCCCCAGTGCAGCTACACTCCCCCAGTGCAGCCACACTCTACCTACACTCTCCCAGTGCAGCCACACTCTACCTACACTCCCCCAGTGCAGCCATACTCTACCTACACTCCCCTAGTGCAGCTACACTCTACCTACACTCCCCCAGTGCAGCCACACTCTACCTACACTCCCCCAGTGCAGCCACACTCTACCTACACTCCCCCAGTGCAGCTACACTCTACCCACACTCCCCCAGTGCAGCCACACTCTACCTACACTCCCCCAGTGCAGCTACACTCTACCCACACTCCCCCAGTGCAGCCACACTCCACCCACACTCCCCCAGTGCAGCCACACTCCACCTACACTCCTCCAGTGCAGCCACACTCTACCTACACTCCCCCAGTGCAGCCACACTCTACCCACACTCCCCCAGTGCAGCCACACTCTACCTACACTCCCCCAGTGCAGTGGGTCCTGGTCGCGACATGTAAAACATTAAAAAACACACTTATTAACACTCAGCGCGTAGCGCAGAGTATACATTTACAATGGGCGCCTGGTGCCTTTTTGTCCTTTTAAAAATGGCAACACAGCACGGCGGTTAACCCCTTCAGTGGCAGCCATTAACCCTGTGTGGCCTGCCTCCGGCCACAGAAACCATCTAGCCAATGTTTGTTTATTGGCTGGCCATCCCTTCTTGTGAAATCCATAGAGCACAAATAAGGAGTCCGATTTCTGAACATAACTGGTACGGTCCACATAAATCCTGAGGATGCGGACCACATACAAAAAAGCCTCACCTACCGAAAGGTCCAGGGATTGAAAGGGCGGGACTATAATTTCCTCATTAAAGTGGAAAATAGAAACCACATTAGGAAGGAACCCCGGGTGAGTCCGAAGCACAGCCCTGTCCTGGTGAAATATCTGAAAAGAGGAGCGACAGGCGAGCGCCTCTAACTCTGACAGCCTCCTAGCAGAGGCAATAGCCAGAAGAAATGTGAGTTCCACCAAATAAGGGGTTCCAATGGGGGACCCTGGAGGGCCCTTAGAACCAATGCCAAGTCCCATGGAGCCATTCGGGGGGACAAAGGGAGTTTGAATCCAGAGGACACCCTGGAGGAAGGTGCAGATATCCGGTAACGGAGCAATCCTGCATTGGAACCACACTGGCAGCAGAGACATGCACTTTCAGTGAGGCCAGGCGGAGGCCAAGGTCCAATACAGCTTGGAGGAAGGCCAGGACTCTGGAAATCCTTAACACCTGGGGGTCGTAATCTCTTGGACGACACCTTTGGAAATATGTATGCCACACTCTGTGGTAGATCCTAGCAGAAGCTGGCTTACGCGCTCTAAGCGTCATTTGGACGACAGAGCTAGAGAATCCTTTGGACCTTAGGAGGGATGCCCCAGAGCCACGCCGTCAAAGACAGACGATCCAGATCCGGGTAAAGACAAGGACCCTGAGACAACATGTCCGGATGTTGAGGCAACAGGAACGGAGTATCGATGGAGAGACTCTGAAGATATGAGTACCAATGATGTCTGGGCCAGGCTGGAGCCACCAGCAGGACAGTGCCTCCATCTTGTTTGAACTTCCGAAGAACTCAAGGAAGCAGAGAGACTGGAGAAACAGGTACGCAATCTGGAAGGCCCATTTTACTGACAGAGCGTCCACCAAGGTTGCCTCGGCATCTCTTGTCCTGGACCTGTATACTGGCATTTTGTGATTGTATCAGGAGCCCATTTGGTCCATGTGAACGGATGGCTTCCAGCCCGGACTCCCGATCACAGGTTGGGGTTTTGATCCCTACTTGACCTTGGGGTATCAGGGATTCCCTCTTACCATCAGTGACCGCCTGTCACTGACTCCACCGACTGCGCCGTGGGCGTAACGATGCTGCCACCAGCAAACTCTACCTAAGAAGCGGTTCCAAACGCCGATGGTAGACTCAGACTCCTACCGCCAGCACCTGGAACCGCTCTGCTGTGTATGCGTCAACTGGCTGCGGCCACACCTCCTGTTTGGTGTTGGCTGTTCCCATCTGATCCCTTGCAATGGAGCAGGCTGCAATGGAGCAGGCTCTGCAAGGTAGTGGCAGAGGGCTTGAACTTCGGAGACACTTGGCTCAACCCAGAACAGTAGGAGAATGGAATAGCGTTTGGCGTAATTCTGTTGGTCGCAGGGTACAGATGTAGTCAAAGTAAAGGCAAAGGTGTTTATTGCTCAAAGTCTTAAAAAAGACCATCCCTTCTCCCTGAAGGGGAATATCATACAGAAGTTATTCTCCACAAAGGATTTTCAAAGATGTACAATTTTACCAGTCACGAAGCCTTCTTTTATGCCACTCTAATACACATTACCACACGGTAAGTCCGCCCTGGGTTCCTTTTAGCCAATCAGGCTCTCTCACAAAACATAAATAAATACGTCTTACATTTCACAGAAATTAAATCAATTTCCTCGATACCACCCAAAAACATTTGGTTTCCTAAGCACAATCTGAGTTACATATACTGTCTCTGAGAAGGTAAATATAATGCAAATTCCTATTACATTTGTCTTTTCACATGTCTATGACTAAAACCAGTTTTGGCTTTCGGAGTCTTATTATTATTATTATCGTTTATTTATATGGCGCCATAAGTGTTCCGCAGCGCCTTACAAAGTACATAAACAAATAGACTGATTTACAGTGACTTACAGTACAATACATTACAGGACATGGATAATATACATTGCTACATTCACGACCATAACACCCAGATAAGCAACAATGCAAAGCAACCAAGTGTTAGGTGCCCTGGTAGAGAGTAAGAAGTAGATGAAGGTACAGTAAGGAGAAGCACAAGAGGGTAGAGGGCCCTGCTCATAGGAGCTTACATTCTAAGGGGGAGGGACAGACAGACAGGGGTGACACAGATGGGGTAGGCAGGGAGAGAGGAGTATGTAGCAGCAAGTTAAGATGAGAGCTGGAAGGCTATGATGAAGTAGTGGGTCTTGAGAGCCCGTTTGAAGGATTGAAGAGAGGTGGAGATTCTGATGGGGACCTTCTAAGCTCTTGCACACAATAGAAGCTTTCTAAACACCAAAAATTGCTTTCCCCAAACTTGCTGGGTATTGTACATAGAGACACACTGGAGACCTCTGCATTACATTTAACTGAAACGAAGGTTTGGTCACTACGTCAGGATAAGTAACATATCACTAGGAGGTGAGAAGGTCTCATAACCATATGACTTATATGTTACAGCCTTCTAACACAAAATAAGTTATACATTCCTCATAAGTGCATAGGCTATATATTTATAAGTACATTTCCACAACTGCCCACAGCACATTGAATATATGTTATGTTCAAACACATTACATATACATTCGCAGTACACGTGGCGCACTGCGCCTAAAGGTTCTTTTAAAAATGGTGCAATGGCATGAGGGTTAATTTCTTCAATGCCTTGGCAGCCATTTTAATCACATGTGGTTGGCCTCCGGCCACAGTCCACCTCTGGGAGGCCCCATTTGTCCACTAGGAGTTGAAACACCTCTGGGTGAAGAGACCATTCCCCGGGATGCACGTTGTGATGGCTGAGGAAGTCTGCTTCCCAATTGAGAACTCCCAGAATGAACACTGCCGAAATGGCCGGGAGATGACCCTTGGCCCATGTCAGAATGCGTGACACTTCAGTCATTGCTGCCCAACTTTGAGTGCCTCCTTGATGGTTGTAAGGCACTGTTGTGGCCTTGTCGGACTGAACTTGCACGGGTTTCCCCTGAAGTATGTGTTTGGCCAGCTTAAGGGCCCTGTAAACAGCTCGAAGTTCCAATATGTTGATTGGTAGGGCTGCTTCGACCGCTGTCCAATGGCCCTGAAAGGAGTGCGGATCGGTCACTGCACCCTGGAGACTGGCGTCCGTTGTTAGGATTACCCAGTCCAGGATCCAAAAGGGGCGGACCCTTGGTTAGATGAGATATCAGTAGCCACCAAGACAGAGACAGACGCACCTCCGGAGAGAGAGAGAGCACTATTGTCTGAGCATTGATCCCGTGGGATAATCTGTTCCACCTGGAAAGGATCAGCTAATGCAGAGGCCTGGAATGGAATGGAGCATATTCCACCATGTTGAAGGTGGACACCATGGATCCCAGAACCTGCATCGCTGAGTGGAATGACACCCGGCGACTTTGGAGGCATCTGCGTACTCGTAGTTGTAATGTGGAGATTTTTTCTGAAATCAGAAACATTCTC
Organism: Taudactylus pleione; assembly: GCA_031769625.1. Lineage (NCBI taxonomy): Eukaryota > Metazoa > Chordata > Amphibia > Anura > Myobatrachidae > Taudactylus > Taudactylus pleione. Next base: position 40,164 of record JAUIMM010000969.1, read on the forward strand.
TGCTGTTGAGAATCCAGAAAGGCTCCCAGATGAACCCTCCTCTGTGAGGGGTTCAGGGAGGGCTTTTCCAATTGATTAACCACCTGGGCGACTGTAGAAAAGCAATTGTCAGTTGTAGGTGGTGGCGAAGCACATCCAGAGAACCTGCTAACAGGAGGAGGTCGTCCAGGTCTGGTAGCAGCCGGATACCCTGACTCTGCAGATGGGCAGCCATTATAGCCTTAACTTTGGTAAACACCCTTGGAGCTGTGGACAGGCCAAAGGGTAGAGCCCGAAATTAGAAGTGTTGCTGTAGTATAGCAAACATGAGATAACGCTGGTGAGAAGGAGTTATAGGAACATGTAGGTATGCGTCCTGAATATCCAGCGATACCATAAAATCCCCAAGTTCCATAGCCAATATGATGGAACGTATGGTTTCCATCCTCAACCTGGGCACCCTGAGGAATTTGTTCAGGGACTTGAGGTTGAGGATAGGCCGATGAGACCCATTCGGCTTCTGAACCAGAAAGAGAGTAGAATAATAACCAGTCCCCCGCTGAGATAGTGGGACTGGAACAATTACCCCTGCTTGCAGCAAGGACTGTATGGCTTCCTGGACCTGTAAGGCCTTGTTCTTGTCTGAAGAAGGGCCTGTGCAGAAAAACTGGTGGGGAGGTCTTTGAAGGAATGAGAGGGCGTACCCGTGAGAGACCACTTTTACCTAAGCATTTGACACCAGCACTGGGCGAACTGTAGAAGTTGGTCTCCCACTCTGGGATCCCCCAGAGGGAGGCCCGCCCTGTCACGCTGAGGGTTTATCCTCTGGCTTGGAAGCAGGGAGTCTTGTGCTCCAGGCCTGTTTCTTATGCTTGGCGGCCTTCTTGGAAGCTGACTGTCTAGGAAAGGACTGTCCTTTGGGCTTTCCTTGGGGATGAAAGGACCTAAAGGAAGAAGTTTGAGGCTTTGAAGAAGCAGATGCTGAAGGCAGAAACGCGGAATTCGATGCTGCCAACGTGTCAACAATCTTGTCCAGGTCTGGACCAAACAAGATCTCCCCATTTATGGTAAGGCTTCCAGGCCTCTCTTAGAATCAGCATCCGCACTCCAAGAGGGCAGCCATAGGGTATGGCGGGCAGACACAGTAGCAGAAGAGACTCTGGAGGTCAGTAGACTGGCATGTAATGTAGCCTCTCCAATATATGCATCCACATCTCGAATGTGACCAACCAATGATACCTGATCCCCAAGAGCTTCGGAGGGGAAGGAGTCCTCAAGTGCATTGGCCAGCTCTCTATAGCTTTAGCTACCCATGAAATAGCGGGGCACGAGCTGAAGCTCCCCAGGTAGCTTCCCTGAACCCCCAAGAAACTGCGTGACCTGGTGCCAAATCATTGGTACATAGCCCTCTGGTGGCCCGCTTGAGGGTGGGGGGGAGAAGTGTGGCCGTTAGCCAGCCCCACATGTATAATGGCGGCCGTGGCACTAAAGGGGTTAACTCACGTGCTGCAGCGCCATTTTCAAAAGGACAAAAGGTGCCAGGCACCCATTGTAAACGTGTACACTGCGACCAGTGCTGAAACAGTTACGGTCCCAGTGAGGACACAGTGTAAAAGCACACTGCACATGGTTTATAATAAACTGTATTAAAGTATATATGTATTGCTGTAATGCACTGCAGCTGATCTGCAATGCATTAGTGCATGAAGCAACGTATATTTTATATGCTATGCACTTCTTGAATATATGCCTGTATATGACATGAGCAGCCTGTGACTGCAGATACTAGATGCTAATTGTCATTCCCTTAGCAGGAGGTCTGATGAATAGGGTGACTGGAAGGTCTTTGTGTGAAGGTGTGACTAGTGTCATATAGCCAAACACTACATGTACAGAACTTCCTTTGAACAGGTAATAGCCAGCAAGGTTGATAAGGACAATTTGGTTGTTTGTAAGAAGCCCCTTTTTGATGTCACTTTCTAAAAGCTGAATGTGTTAAGGTTGGAAATGCCAAACTGATTAATACTCCCATTGATAAGGATAAATGTCATTTACTATCTCCTGTGAAATGTTATATCAACATTTTAGGAGACAGTTATACTGTATGATAAATCAGTTTGGGTGGTAGATTAGAAAGGAGGAAATAGGGTGACTTCTTTGAAATGTAATATGTGGTTATTTATATTTTGTGACACCGCATGATTGGCTGAAACCATTTACCCCCTGTGGAAATGTGTGTTAGACTGGCATAAAAGGAGGCTTCGTGCCTGGTAATATTGTACATCCTTATAAATCCTGTGTGGAGAAGAATTGCTTTAACATCTTTTGTATGCTGACATTCCCCTTCAATCCGAAGGGACGAGTCTTTAAGACATTGAGCAATAAACACCTTTGCCTATTCGATTGCTTCAAACCTGCGACCAACAGAATTGCGCCAAACGCTATTCCGTTCTCCTGCTGTTCTGGGTAAGAGCTCCATGTCTCCAAGTTCAAGCCCTCTGCCAGCTACCGTGCAGACCTGGTCCATTGCGAGGGATCAGGAGGAATCAGCCGACACCAATCAGGGGCTGTGGCCGCAGTTAGTCAAACGCATACGCAGCAGAAGCGGTTCCAGGTGCCAGGGTAGGAGCCTGAATGTACGTAGAAAGCGGTTCCAAGCGCCGCTGAAAGGAGCTTGGTGGTGGAAGCTTCAGTAAACTCCCACAGCGCAGTGGACGGAATCAGTGACAGGCGGTCACTGACGGTGAGTGGGAGTCCAAAAGCGCTAACCCGTGACCAGGGCCGGCCTAGACGAGCGGCGTCCGGTCACAGTATATACTGTAGAATTCTGGCAAGTTTCCACCTTCCTGTCTGTAGGATCTTTTAAGGAAGAAATGGAAGGCATAGGTAACGTAGCGCATTTAATTAAACGTGTAACGTGGGAATCCACCGCAGGGGGTGATTCCATTTCTTGCAATGAGCCTCAGGAAATGGGTAACATGAGGTCAAATGGCTCTGAGGTTGATACCTCTTACCAGGCGACAGGGGTGTATCTAGGGATCCGAGCGCCCTTGGCAAGGTAATGGACTGGTTCCCCCCTCCCCCCATAATTTCAGGAAGTGTCCCCAGTAGTAGTCCTCACAGTAGTAGTTCCCCTTATGCATTGTGCATTGCCCCCAGTAGTAGTCCCCCCTATGCAGTGTCCCCAGTAGTAGTCCTGACAGTAGTAGTCCACCCTATGCTGCATTGCCCCCAGTAGTAGTCCCCCCTATACAGTGCCCCCAGTAGTAGTCCCCCTATACAGTGCCCCCAGTAGTAGTCCCCCTATACAGTGCCCCCAGTAGTAGTCCCCTGTATACAGTGCCCCCAGTAGTAGTCCCCTCTATACAGTGCCCCCAGTAGTAGTCCCCCTATACAGTGCCCCCAGTAGTAGTCCCCTCTATACAGTGCCCCAAGTAGTAGTCCCCCCTATACAGTGCCCCCAGTAGTAGTCCCCCCTATACAGTGCCCCCAGTAGTAGTCCCCCTATACAGTGCCCCCAGTAGTAGTCCCCTCTATACAGTGCCCCCAGTAGTAGTCCCCTCTATACAGTGCCCCAGTAGTAGTCCCCTCTATACAGTGCCCCCAGTAGTAGTCCCCTCTATACAGTGCCCCAGTAGTAGTCCTCACAGTAGTAGTTCCCCTTATGCATTGTGCATTGCCCCCAGTAGTAGTCCCCCCTATGCAGTGTCCCCAGTAGTAGTCCTGACAGTAGTAGTCCCCCCTATGCTGCATTGCCCCCAGTAGTAGTCCCCTCTATACAGTGCCCCAGTAGTAGTCCCCTCTATACAGTGCCCCAGTAGTAGTCCCCTCTATACAGTGCCCCAGTAGTAGTCCCCTCTATACAGTGCCCCCAGTAGTAGTCCCCTCTATACAGTGCCCCCAGTAGTAGTCCCCTCTATACAGTGCCCCAGTAGTAGTCCCCCTATACAGTGCCCCAGTACTAGTCCCCCTATACAGTGCCCCCAGTAGCAGCCATCCCCCCCATAACATGCCCCCAGTAGCCACACTCTCCCCCCCCCCGTGCTGTGCCAGAAAAAAAACACACACAGAAAAACAACTTACCTGATCCCCGCTCCTGCCAACGACCACCGCTGTCCAGTTCTCCGGGCCCGCTCTCGCTTTGCACTATGGGATGGGAGAGACATCATGACGTCTCTCTCATCACTCGCTGTGGGTGAGCCAGGAGATGGAGCTCATGAGTGAGCTGCAGCCGACTCCCTCTGTGGACGCAGCAGCCAATGAGAGTCTGTCTGATGGCTGTTTGTTACTGTGTAGGGCAGACTGCTCTCACTGCGGTCTGCCCTACACTTGTGGGTCCCGGGGGACTAGCGGGGCTAGTTCAAGCCCTTGGGGTAGTCCACCCATTGGCTGCTGGTGGCACTGCCGGATGGCGCCCCCCCCTTTGGCCGGCGCCCCTGGCGAGTGCCATCCTGGCCAATGGGTAGATACACCCCTGTCAGGCGATTGCCAGGCAGCAGCCACGTTTTCTACTAGCTGATCTGATACTGCCGCAGTCACCGTTACCCGTTTAAGCAGAGGGTGTTTGTATTGAGGGGCTGACTCGTCATCCTCTGTTACCAAGACGGATATGACAGCTCTCACCAAGGCAGGAATTAATATTTGACCTAGTCTCCGCCTCTTGCAGAGTGGAGTCGGGGTCAGAGGCATCAGCTACCTCTCCGCCGTCAGATGACATCTCAGACTCTGAGAGCTGTGTGGACTGAGAGGACACCACAGGACGCTTAGCTGGCTTAAGGGGTTTCTCACCCTGCAACATGGTCTGGAGGGCAGCAGAGGAAGCCGCCAGGCTCTGCTCTGACGTAGAGAGAACGTCCACCCATGGTGGAGGCACCGGAGGAGTCTGCATAATCTGTAATAGTCCCTGTGAGGGAATAACGGTCTGCTGTGGTAACACCTTGGGTGGAAAAACAGCCGGGACCACTAAGCCGCCCACAATGGAGGCCAGAGTCTGAGAAAAGGCAGCCCAGGGGGGCTCCTGTACCGGTGCTGAGGTGCCAGGAGGATTATAACACCTCACAAATAGCCCGTCCCGAACCAAATCCTCCTCACTAAAACCTGCAGCACATAATCTTGTCAGACATATCTGCAGAGTAATATAACACACAATATGGCACTGGGTATAATGCAACCACAAGTATACAGGATACCAGTAGGAGAGCAATACACTGGTCCTGTCTGACACTTGGGTGAGCTACAGGAGCCCACTGTCTAAATATGGCACAGTGCAGAACACAACCGACAAACCTCACAAATATTTATTTTTCTAAAGATGTAGGAAACTCTCTAACTACACCTGTATTAGGGCAGCAATAGAGATAAGGTATAGATATATGCTGATAGGAAAAAAGACACAGACAGGCAGCGCTAGCATAAGTCACATACAATGCAGAAATCACACTGCAATCAACTACACAGATGCTCACTCCAGGGAGAGGTACATAGGGGAACCGGACCCACGTTATCCTGAGAGAGCAGCGACTGTGCCACTGAAAGAAAATGGCCGCTGGAGACCTCAGAGGGGGCGTGGTCAGAGGAGGAGGAGAGCTCAGAGGGGGCGTGGTCAGAGGAGGAGAAGGAGAGCTCCAAGGGGGCGTGGTCAGAGGAGGAGGAGGAGAGCTCAGAGGAAAGGCGCCCTGAGCTGAGGGGAGGAGCCGCTTTAATGGGGAAGTTGTCTCCCCCTTGCGGATTGTTTAAACCCCGGGACGCTGGTTCCCGCACCCTGTCCCTGGTGGTCTAGTGAAGCGCGGTGGGTAGAGCCTGCATCCACACAGCACCTCCGGTCTGTCCTCTGAGAGCGGAGGTATGACTGCTAACACGTAGGTCATCGCAAGCACTCACCTGTCCCCTTAACGTCCGGCTGCAGTCTGGGTCCTCCCACGGGGCCTGGCTAGCATGGACCCCGGGATGCCCACCGAGATCCCCAGCCTTAACTGGCGTTGTGGCGCAGGAGGGTTACTGAGCGGCAGAGCAGACGTCCTATGGACAGTCTCTTGCTGCGCGCTCTAAGTAGATAAAGACAAAATAAATGAAATCATAAAATAAAAAGCATTAGGGCCTAAGCAGCCTCCCGCGTAATGGTGACCAATGAAACTGAGGTGCCTTTGGCTCAGGGGCGGGGTATAGGGAGAGTGGACCAGTGCATCCTGGGAGCTGAAAGCTTTTAACTGCGTGGTGCCCAGATTCCAGATCCACCACCTAGACCCCAAGGTCTCCCTGTGGAGCCTATGGACCCTGTAGAAGAAACATGCAATCTTACATCATAGGTAACGGTACTAACCCCATGGTGGTGAGCAGGACAATGCAGTATGTAAAGGAGAGGTGCGTACCTAACACAGCAACATGCAATCTTACATCATATGTAATGGTACTGACCCCATGGTGGTGGGCAGGAAAATGCAGTATGTAAAGGAGAGGTGTGTACCTAACACAGCAACATGCAATCTTACATCATAGGTAACGGTACTGACCCCATGGTGGTGAGCAGGACAATGCAGTATGTAAAGGAGAGGTGCGTACCTAACACAGCAACATGCGATCTTACATCATAGGTAACAGTACTGACCCATGGTGGTGACCAGGAAAATGCAGTATGTAAAGGAGAGATGCGTACCTAACACAGCAGCATGCAATCTTACATCATAGGTAACAGTACTGACCCCATGGTGGTGAGCAGGAAAATGCAGTATGTAAAGGAGAGGTGCGTACCTAACACAGCAACATGCAATCTTACATCATATCTAACGGCACTGACCCCATGGTGGTGAGCAGGATGTACCATAGTGTATAGTGACTCACAGAAACGGTGCTATGATGGTCCCATCTAATTATCAACTACACCACCACTGCCAGATACACCACCATCACCGCACACATATACACCACCAATGCCAGTCACACCACCGTCACTGCACACATATACACCACCACTGCCAGACACACCACCGTCACTGCACACATATATACCACCACTGCCAGACACACCACCGTCACTGCACACATATACACCACCACTGCCAGACACACCACCGTCACTGCACACATATACACAACCACTGCCAGACACACCACCGTCACTGCACACATATACACCACCACTGCCAGATACACCACCGTTACTGCACACATATACACCACCACTGCCAGATACACCACCGTCACTGCACACATATACACCACCACTGCCAGACACACCACCGTCACCGCACACATATACACCACCACTGCCAGTCACACCACCGTCACCGCACACATATACACCACCACTGCCAGTCAAACCACCGTCACTGCACACATATACACCAGCACTGCCAGACACACCACCGTCACCGCACACATATACACCACCACTGCCAGACACACCACCGTCACCGCACACATATACACCCCCACTGCCAGACACACCACCGTCACTGCACACATATACACCACCACTACCAGTCAAACCACCGTCACTGCACACATATACACCAGCACTGCCAGACACACCACCGTCACCGCACACATATACACCACCACTGCCAGACACACCACCGTCACTGCACACATATACACCACCACTGCCAGTCAAACCACCGTCACTGCACACATATACACCAGCACTGCCAGACACACCACCGTCACTGCACACATATACACCACCACTGCCAGACACACCACCGTCACTGCACACATATACACCACCACTGCCAGTCACACCACCGTCACTGCACACATATACACCACCACTGCCAGTCACACGACCGTCACTGCACACATATACACCACCACTGCCAGTCACACCACCGTCACTGCACACATATACACCACCACTGCCAGACACACCACCGTCACTGCACACATATACACCACCACTGCCAGACACACCACCAACACTGCACACATATACACCACCACTGCCAGACACACCACCGTCACTGCACACATATACACCACCACTGCCAGTCACACCACCGTCACTGCACACATATACACCAGCACTGCCAGACACACCACCGTCACTGCACACATATACACCACCACTGCCAGACACACCACCGTCACTGCACACATATACACCACCACTGCCAGATACACCACCGTCACTGCACACATATACACCACCACTGCCAGTCACACCACCGTCACTGCACACATATACACCACCACTGCCAGTCACACCACCGTCACTGCACACATATACACCACCACTGCCAGTCACACCACCGTCACTGCACACATATACACCACCACTGCCAGATACACCACCGTCACTGCACACATATACACCACCACTGCCAGTCACACCACCATCACTGCACACATATACACCACAACTGCCAGACACACCACCGTCACTGCACACATATACACCACCACTGCCAGACACACCACCGTCACTGCACACATATATACCACCACTGCCAGACACACCACCGTCACTGCACACATATACACCACCACTGCCAGACACACCACCGTCACTGCACACATATACACAACCACTGCCAGACACACCACCGTCACTGCACACATATACACCACCACTGCCAGACACACCACCGTCACTGCACACATATACACCACCACTGCCAGACACACCACCATCACTGCACACATATACACCACCACTGCCAGACACACCACCGTCACTGCACACATATACACAACCACTGCCAGACACACCACCGTCACTGCACACATATACACCACCACTGCCAGATACACCACCGTCACTGCACACATATACACCACCACTGCCAGACACACCACCGTCACTACCCACATATACACCACCACTGCCAGTCACACCACCGTCACTGCACACATATACACCACCACTGCCAGTCACACCACCGTCACTGCACACATATACACCACCACTGCCAGTTACAGCACTGTACAAACACCTCCGCTGACAACACATGACTATACTGGCTACACACAAACACATTACAGTTCCACAGACGTCCACATACACACAACTGTCACCATAAGCACCATCACCAAACTTACCTTCACCAGAGCAGCACTGAGCCCAGCTGATGAGAGCTCCAGGGAGAAACTAGAACCTTGAGCCACACCTAGGACACAAATCATATGACTGTCACATACTTCAATAAGGTATCAGGAGCTGCACATTAGTAGAGAAGACTGACAGTTACAGTGTACAGAAGCCATATCCCTTCCAGCACACAGGTTATATCCTTATACTGACACACCCATCTCTATCATCTAGTAATCACACATCTCCTTACTCCTCACTGACACATCCATCTCTATCATCTAGGGATCACACCTCTCCTTACACAGGGCCTACACCTCACTGACACATCCATCTCTATCATCTAGTAATCACACATCTCCTTACACCTCACTGACACATCCATCTCTCATCCAGTGATCACACATCTCCTTACACAGGGCTTACACCTCACTGACACATCCATCTCTATCATCTAGTGATCACACATCTCCTTACACAGGGCTTACACCTCACTGACACATCCATCTCTATCATCTAGGGATCACACATCTCCTTACACAGGGCTTACACCTTACTGACACAACCATCTCTATCATCTAGTGATCACACCTCTCCTTACACAGGGCTTACACCTCACTGACACATCCATCTCTATCATCTAGTGATCACACATCTCCTTACACCTCACTGACACATCCATCTCTATCATCTAGGGATCACACCTCTCCTTACACCTCACTGACACATCCATCTCTATCATCTAGTAATCACACCTCTCCTTACACCTCACTGACACATCCATCTCTATCATCTAGTGATCACACATCTCCTTACACCTTACTAACACAACCATCTCTATCATCTAGTAATCACACATCTCCTTACACAGGGCCTACACCTCACTGACACATCCATCTCTATCATCTAGAGATCACACATCTCCTTACACCTCTCTGACACATCCATCTCTATCATCTAGTGATAACACCTCTCCTTACACCTCACTGACATATCCATCTCTATCATCTAGTGATCACACATCTCCTTAGACAGGGCCTACACCTCACTGACACATCCATCTCTATCATCTAGTGATCACACATCTCCTTACACCTCACTGACACATCCATTTCTATCATCTAGTGATCACACATCTCCTTACACAGGGCCTACACCTCACTGACACATCCATCACTATCATCTAGGGATCACACCTCTCCTTACACAGGGCTTACACCTTACTGACACAACCATCTCTATCATCTAGTGATCACACCTCTCCTTACACCTCACTGTCACATCCATCACTATCATCTAGTAATCACACATCTCCTTACACAGGGCCTACACCTCACTGACACATCCATCTCGCATCCAGTGATCATACATCTCCTTACACAGAGCCTACACCTCACTGACACATCCATCTCTATCATCTAGGTATCACACCTCTCCTTACACCTCACTGACACATCCATCTCTATCATCTAGTGATCACACATCTTCTTACACCTTACTGACACAACCATCTCTATCATCTAGTGATCACACATCTCCTTACACAGAGCCTACACCTCACTGACACATCCATCACTATCATCTAGGTATCACACCTCTCCTTACACAGGGCTTACACCTTACTGACACATCCATCTCTATCATCTAGGTATCACACCTCTCCTTACACCTCACTGACACATCCATCTCTATCATCTAGTAATCACACATCTTCTTACTCCTCACTGACACATCCATCTCTATCATCTAGTGATCACACATCTCCTTACACAGGGCTTACACCTTACTGACACATCCATCTCTATCATCTAGTGATCACACATCTCCTTACACCTCACTGACACATCCATTTCTATCATCTAGTGATCACACATCTCCTTACACAGGGCTTACACCTTACTGACACATCCATCTCTATCATCTAGTGATCACACATCTCCTTAACCTCACTGACACATCCATCTCTATCATCTAGTGATCACACCTCTCCTTACACCTCACTGACACATCCATCTCTCATCCAGTGATCACACCTCTCCTTACACCTCACTGACACATCCATTTCTATCATCTAGTGATCACACATCTCCTTACACAGGGCTTACACCACACTGACACATCCATCTCTGTCATCTAGTGATCACACATCTCCTTACACCTCACTGACACATCCATTTCTATCATCTAGTGATCACACATCTCCTTACACCTCACTCACACATCCATCTCTCATCCAGTGATCACACCTCTCCTTACACCTCACTGACACATCCATCTCTATCATCTAGTGATCACACCTCACTGACACACCCATCTCTATCATCTAGTGATCACACATCTTCTTACACAGGGCTTACACCTCACTGACACATCCATCTCTATCATACAGTAATCACACCTCTCCTTACACAGGGCCTACACCTCACTGACACATCCATCTCTATCATCTAGTGATCACACATCTCCTTACACATCCATCTCTATCATCTAGTAATCACACATCTTCTTACACAGGGCTTACACCTCACTGACACATCCATCTCTATCATCTAGTGATCACACATCTCCTTACACAGGGCCTACACCTCACTGACACATCCATCTCTATCATCTAGTGATCACACATCTCCTTACACATCCATCTCTATCATATAGTAATCACACATCTCCTTACACAGGGCCTACACCTCACTGACACATCCATCTCTATCATCTAGTGATCACACATCACCTTACACCTCACTGACACATCCATCACTATCATCTAGGTATCACACCTCTCCTTACACAGGGCCTACACCTCACTGACACATCCATCTCTATCATCTAGTGATCACACATCACCTTACACCTCACTGACACATCCATCTCTATCATACAGTAATCACACCTCTCCTTACACAGGGCCTACACCTCACTGACACATCCATCTCTATCATCTAGTGATCACACATCTCCTTACACATCCATCTCTATCATATAGTAATCACACATCTCCTTACTCCTCACTGACACATCCATCTCTATCATCTAGTAATCACACATCTTCTTACACAGGGCTTACACCTCACTGACACATCCATCTCTATCATCTAGTGATCACACATCTCCTTACACAGGGCCTACACCTCACTGACACATCCATCTCTATCATCTAGTGATCACACATCTCCTTACACATCCATCTCTATCATCTAGTAATCACACATCTCCTTACACAGGGCCTACACCTCACTGACACATCCATCTCTATCATCTAGTGATCACACATCACCTTACACCTCACTGACACATCCATCACTATCATCTAGGTATCACACCTCTCCTTACACAGGGCCTACACCTCACTGACACATCCATCTCTATCATCTAGTGATCACACATCACCTTACACCTCACTGACACATCCATCACTATCATCTAGGTATCACACCTCTCCTTACACAGGGCCTACACCTCACTGACACATCCATCTCTATCATCTAGTAATCACACATCTCCTTACACAGGGCCTACACCTCACTGACACATCCATCTCTATCATCTAGTGATCACACATCTCCTTACACCTCACTGACACATCCATCTCTATCATCTAGTGATCACACATCTCCTTACACAGGGCCTACACCTCACTGACACATCCATCTCTATCATCTAGTGATCACACATCTCCTTACACCTCACTGACACATCCATCTCTATCATCTAGTGATCACACCTCTCCTTACACCTCACTGACACATCCATCACTATCATCTAGGTATCACACCTCTCCTTACACCTCACTGACACATCCATCTCTATCATCTAGTAATCACACATCTCCTTACACCTCACTGACACATCCATTTCTATCATCTAGTGATCACACATCTCCTTTCACAGGGCCTATACGTCACTGACACATCCACCTCTATCATCTAGTGATCACACATCTCCTTACACAGGGCTTACACCTCACTGACACATCCATCTCTATCATCTAGTGATCACACCTCTCCTTACACCTCACTGACACATCCATCACTATCATCTAGGTATCACACCTCTCCTTACACCTCACTGACATCCATCTCTATCATCTAGTAATCACACATCTCCTTACTCCTCACTGACACATCCATCTCTATCATCTAGTGATCACACATCTCCTTACACCTCACTGACACATCCATTTCTATCATCTAGTGATCACACATCTCCTTACACAGGGCCTACACCTCACTGACATATCCATCTCTATCATCTAGTGATCACACATCTCCTTACACCTCACTGACACATCCATTTCTATCATCTAGTAATCACACATCTTCTTACACAGGGCCTACAACTCACTGACACATCCATCTCTATCATCTAGTGATCACACATCTCCTTACACAGGGCGTACACCTCACTGACACATCCATCTCTATCATCTAGTGATCACACATCTCCTTACACAAGGCCTATACGTCACTGTGATGGAAAACCCATTCAGATAACTATTTCCTTAATAGTCATAGAATGGGATATCTTTGCCCCATTATATTCACCAGTAGCAAAGGGCCACAAGACATCTCCTATGGAAAATCCCTGTCACATATCCACCTGCCGAACCTCACCCTCTATCGCAAGGATCTTCTGTTGTATGCCCTCAAATAAGTTTTCCAGTTCCTCAGCATTGTTCAGCACCGTCCTGTATTTGTTAGTGGGTTTAGATGCTAGGTCTGTTATTATTTTCTCACCTTCTGGCTTCCCATAGTTTTTTCCTACCTGTACAAAAAAAGGGAATAAAGTCACTGAAGGAAAATCAGCGAAGCTCAGACAGCTGTACAGCAAGTCAGTCATTACTTTGCTAATGTTCAGAAACAGAAGCTTCATTATATTCTGAGGATAGAATTTATTTAATTAAAGAAAATATAGTGATGCTGTTTAGAGTCACCTGGACGTGGGCAGAATGGGAGGAACATAAAGTATCACTTAATTAAAATCTAATATATAAAATCCAAGAAATATAATGGTAAAATTATAATAAACATATTTTTGACTCAATTAGAATGAAGGTTTATGGATTAAATACCAGACAATGGTCTCTCCTGAAAATGGCAAATGGGAAACAGTGTATAAGGTGAAACAGCGCTATAAAACGGAGGGGGCGCAGTGGTACCCCAAGTAATTAATTAGAAAACATGTAATAATAATACATTAAAATGGTAAGACAAGCAGATATAAAAACCAGGCTACTAGATAAAAGTAAAACACTGTATAGTGATATCTGTAATGTGGGTCCCAGTATACTATAAGAAGTCGCTGCTGGGTAATAAATGTGATGCTGATAAAGGAATGAATCACTGTGACCACACATATAGGAAGAGAGTAGCGGTACCAGGGGATAATGATCTTCCTGCAGCCGGCCGGTCCCTCCTGGATGGTAATCCTCCGCTGTCAGATCTTATAGGAGGACGTGGTTTGGGGACACAGTGCCCGGTGTGTTTCCCTGTGTATCACAGCTTCCTCAGAGGACAAGTCATCAGCAATAAGCCTCATGCGACACAGCGCCCGACGCGTTTCCCTGTGTATCACAGCTGCCTCAGAGGCAAAGTCATCAGCAATACCTAAGCCTCATGCGACACAGCTCCCGGCGCGTTTCCCTGTGTATCACAGCTTCCTCAGAGGCAAAGTCATCAGCAATAAAATAAGCCTCATGTGACACAGTGCCCGGCGCGTTTCCCTGTGTATCACAGCTTCCTCAGAGGCAAAGTCATCAGCAATACCTAAGCCTCATGCGACACAGCAACTAACGCGTTTCCCTGTGTATCACAGCTTCAAGAGGCAAAGTCATCAGCAATACCTAAGCCTCATGTGACACAGCAACCGGCGCGTTTCCCTGTGTATCACAGCTTCCTCAGAGGCAAAGTCATCAGCAATAAAATAAGCCTCATGTGACACAGTGCCCGGCGCGTTTCCCTGTGTATCACAGCTTCCTCAGAGGCAAAGTCATCAGCAATAAGCCTCATGTGACACAGCGCTTAGCGCAATTCCCTGTGTATCACAGCTTCCTCAGAGGCAAAGTCATCAGCAATACCTAAGCCTCATGCGACACAGCTCCCGGCACGTTTCACTGTGTATCACAGCTTCCTCAGAGGCAAAGTCATCAGCAATAAGCCTCATGTGACACAGCGCTTAGCGCAATTCCCTGTGTATCACAGCTTCCTCAGAGGCAAAGTCATCAGCAATACCTAAGCCTCATGCGACACAGCAACTAACGCGTTTCCCTGTGTATCACAGCTTCAAGAGGCAGTCATCAGCAATAAGCCTCATGTGACACAGCACCCGGCACGTTTCCCTGTGTATCACAGCTTCCTCAGAGGCAGTCATCAGCAATAATATAGCATCATATGACAGCGACTAACGCGTTTCCCTGTGTATCACAGCTTCCTCAGAGGCAAAGTCATCAGCAATAAGCCTCAAGTGACACAGCATCCGGCGCGTTTCCCTGTGTATCACAGCTTCCTCAGAGGCAAAGTCATCAGCAATAAGCCTCATGTGACACAGCAACCGGCGCGTTTCCCTGTGTATCACAGCTTCCTCAGAGGCAAAGTCATCAGCAATAAGCCTCATGTGACACAGCGCCCGGCACGTTTCCCTGTGTATCACAGCTTCCTCAGAGGCAGTCATCAGCAATAATATAGCATCATATGACAGCGACTAACGCGTTTCCCTGTGTATCACAGCTTCCTCAGAGGCAAAGTCATCAGCAATTACTGGGACCCTCATTAAAGACATCAAATACTGTGATTTAATTTGATTAATTGTCCTATAAAGGTTATAGGTGTAACTCTGCAGTGATACATAGAGGATAACACACAATGATGTCAGAGGGAAATAGTTACCCCAATGATGTAGCGTGTCACTCCTAAGTTATCTGCAAGTGTTACAGCGCCATTGTCTTGGTCATCAACTTCCCCAGTTAACAGCAATAACAGAACTTTTTTAGCCTTGGGACGAGATCCAGCTTTTTCGGTGAATATATTATCCCTATACAGAATACAGGTGTTAGTGCCCCAATGTTATATCAGCACGTGTGAAATACGCTCTCAATCACGTATAATATTTACATGGAAACCTCAAAAAAGTGTCATCAGTGTGAAATCATTGGGCCTGATTCAGCAAGACATCGATTGTTGTGTATTGCGCATGCATCGCAGTGCGCAAACTAACCATCGCGATCGCAGTGACTACGCAGACCCATTGCAGAGTGACTGACAGGAAGTATCATTTGCGGATGGTAACGGGTGGGGGTCAGACGAACAAAGACGTGCCAGTGCGTTTCAATGCAGGGGCACGCATTATTTATGCACTTCGATGGCCGAGGCCGCCTGAGGCCGCATAGCGTGCGTGGAAGTCAGCCATTTCTGAGGAAGGTCAGGGCTTGTGCGCGAGGCTGCGATGGCTTTGCAGTCTTGCTAAACATTACGGATGTGTGCTAAGTGAGCGTCCTTGTTTAGTGCTGCGGCGGCATAGCGATTGCAATGGATTAGCGTACTATCGCAGTTTCAATCCATAGTGAATCAGGCCCCTTGTCATATAAAATAGTAATGCCTCTGATATTTATAGGCACAAATACATGTACATGAGCGAAACCTATACATGGGTTATATACTGTATAAATGTAGGATATATGAAGTTACATATACAGGTGAGTGTGACACGCTCCGTCACCCAGTATCATATATCCCCACTTACCTGCTTTCAGAAGGACAGTCATCATTTTAGCAGACTGCCACAATGTCCCACTATTGGGAGTTTAGTCCTGATTTCGGGAGTTGAGAGATTGTGACCGGATGCCTTTCGTCTAGACCGTCAGGGGTTAGCGCTTATGGACTCCCACTCACACTCAGTGACCGCCTGTCCACTGCACCGTGGGCGTTTACTGAAGCTGCAACCACCAAACTCTACCATCGGCGTTTGGAACCGCTTCTTACATACAATTAGGCTCCTACCGCCGGCGCCTGGAAACGCTCTGCTGCGTGTGCTTCGACCGGCTGCGGCCACACCTCCTATTTGGTGTTGGCTGTTCCTACCTGATCCCTCGCAATGGACCAGGCTCCTGCTGGGTAGCTGGCAGGGGGCTTGAGCTTTGGAGACACTCGGTTCAAACAGAACAGTAGGAGAACGGAATAGCGTTTGGGCGCAATTCTGTCGGTCACAGGGTACAGATGTAATCGAATTTAAAGGCAAAAGATGTTTATTTGCTCAAAGTCTTAAAAAAGACTCAACCTTCCGAATGAAGGGGAATAATCAGCGTACAGGACTCTTATCAGCAGTTCTTCTCCACGAAGGATAAACAGGGTTGTACAACATACAGGGCTCTTTTTATATCTTTCTTACACACAATATCACAGGGGGGTAAATCCGCCCTGGGTTCCACTCAACCAACCAGATTCCTCACATAATATAATTTAACAACATTTTACATTTCAAAAGGAGTCACCCAATTTCCTCCTTTCTAATCTACCACCTAAAAGCAGTTACTTCCTAAACATAAACTGATTTAGCATAGAGTATACAGTATAACTGTCTCCTAACATGTGTGTGTGTATGTGTGTATATATATATATAACATCCCACAGGAACTGGTAAATTACATTCATCCTTTGATACATTTATCACAGTGACAACATATCGATGTAGAATAACCAGTAATAGTATTCACTTTAGTCTTCCTGCAATATCCAGGGGATCAGGAAAAACAAACATTTTTTTCCCCAGAAGTGCAGACACACAAGAGACAGTCTCAGGGACATATCACAGGAAGAGCAGACACACAGGAGACAATCTCAGGGACATATCACAGGAAGAGCAGACACACAGGAGACAATCTCAGGGACATATCACAGGAAGAGCAGACACACAAGAGACAGTCTCAGGGACATATCACAGGAAGAGCAGACACACAAGAGACAATCTCAGGGACATATCACAGGAAGTGCAGACACACAAGAGACAGTCTCAGGGACATATCACAGGAAGTGCAGACACACAAGAGACAGTCTCAGGGACATATCACAGGAAGAGCAGACACACAAGAGACAATCTCAGGGACATATCACAGGAAGTGCAGACACACAAGAGACAGTCTCAGGGACATATCACAGGAAGCGCAGACACACAAGAGACAATCTCAGGGACATATCACAGGAAGCGCAGACACACAGGAGACAGTCTCCGGGACATATCACAGGAAGTGCAGACACACAAGAGACAGTCTCAGGGACATATCACAGGAAGAGCAGACACACAAGAGACAATCTCAGGGACATATCACAGGAAGTGCAGACACACAAGAGACAGTCTCAGGGACATATCACAGGAAGTGCAGACACACAAGAGACAGTCTCAGGGACATATCACAGGAAGTGCAGACACACAAGAGACAGTCTCAGGGACATATCACAGGAAGAGCAGACACACAAGAGACAATCTCAGGGACATATCACAGGAAGTGCAGACACACAAGAGACAGTCTCAGGGACATATCACAGGAAGTGCAGACACACAAGAGACAGTCTCAGGGACATATCACAGGAAGAGCAGACACACAAGAGACAATCTCAGGGACATATCACAGGAAGTGCAGACACACAAGAGACAGTCTCAGGGACCTATCACAGGAAGCGCAGACACACAAGAGACAGTCTCAGGGACATATCACAGGAAGCGCAGACACACAAGAGACAATCTCAGGGACATATCACAGAAAGCGCAGACACACAGGAGACAGTCTCCGGGACATATCACAGGAAGTGCAGACACACAAGAGACAGTCTCAGGGACATATCACAGGAAGCGCAGACACACAAGAGACAATCTCAGGGACATATCACAGGAAGCGCAGACACACAGGAGACAGTCTCCGGGACATATCACAGGAAGTGCAGACACACAAGAGACAGTCTCAGGGACATATCACAGGAAGCGCAGACACACAAGAGACAATCTCAGGGACATATCACAGGAAGCGCAGACACACAGGAGACAGTCTCCGGGACATATCACAGGAAGTGCAGACACACAAGAGACAGTCTCAGGGACATATCACAGGAAGCGCAGACACACAAGAGACAATCTCAGGGACATATCACAGGAAGCGCAGACACACAGGAGACAGTCTCAGGGACATATCACAGGAAGCGCAGACACACAGGAGACAGTCTCAGGGACATATCACAGGAAGAGCAGACACACAAGAGACAGTCTCAGGGACATATCACAGGAAGCGCAGACACACAGGAGACAGTCTCAGGGACATATCACAGGAAGAGCAGACACACAAGAGACAGTCTCAGGGACATATCACAGGAAGTGCAGACACACAAGAGACAGTCTCAGGGACATATTACAGGAAGAGCAGACACACAAGAGACAGTCTCAGGGACATATCACAGGAAGAGCAGACACACAAGAGACAGTCTCAGGGACATATCACAGGAAGAGCAGACAAACAGGAGACAGTCTCAGGGACATATCACAGGAAGAGCAGACACACAAGAGACAGTCTCAGGGACCTATCACAGGAAGTGCAGACACACAGGAGACAGTCTCAGGGACATATCACAGGAAGAGCAGACACACAGGAGACAGTCTCAGGGACCTATCACAGGAAGAGCAGACACACAAGAGACAGTCTCAGGGACATATCACAGGAAGCGCAGACACACAGGAGACAGTCTCAGGGACATATCACAGGAAGTGCAGACACACAAGAGACAGTCTCAGGGACCTATCACAGGAAGAGCAGACACACAGGAGACATTCTCAGGGACATATCACAGGAAGTGCAGACACACAAGAGACAGTCTCAGGGACATATCACAGGAAGGGCAGACACACAAGAGACAGTCTCAGGGACCTATCACAGGAAGTGCAGACACACAGGAGACAGTCTCAGGGACCTATCACAGGAAGTGCAGACACACAGGAGACAGTCTCAGGGACCTATCACAGGGACAGTCTCAGGGACCTATCACAGGAAGTGCAGACACACAAGAGACAGTCTCAGGGACATATCACAGGAAGTGCAGACACACAAGAGACAGTCTCAGGGACATATCACAGGAAGCGCAGACACACAAGAGACAGTCTCAGGGACATATCACAGGAAGTGCAGACACACAGGAGACAGTCTCAGGGACCTATCACAGGAAGCGCACAGGAGACAGTCTCAGGGACCTATCACAGGAAGTGCAGACACACAAGAGACAGTCTCAGGGACCTATCACAGGAAGCGCAGACACACGAGACAGTCACAGGGACATATCACAGGAAGCGCAGACACACAAGAGACAGTCTCAGGGACATATCACAGGAAGCGCAGACACACAGGAGACAGTCTCAGGGTCCTATCACAGGAAGCGCAGACACACAGGAGACAGTCTCAGGGACCTATCACAGGAAGCGCAGACACACAGGAGACAGACTCAGGGACCTTTCACAGGAAGCGCAGACACACAGGAGACAGTCTCAGGGACCTATCACAGGAAGCGCAGACACACAGGAGACAGTCTCAGGGACCTATCACAGGAAGTGCAGACACACAGGAGACAGTCTCAGGGACCTATCACAGGAAGTGCAGACACACAAGAGACAGTCTCAGGGACATATCACAGGAAGGGCAGACACACAAGAGACAGTCTCAGGGACATATCACAGGAAGGGCAGACACACAAGAGACAGTCTCAGGGACATATCACAGGAAGCGCAGACACACAAGAGACAGTCTCAGGGACATATCACAGGAAGCGCAGACACACAGGAGACAGTCTCAGGGACATATCAGAGGAAGCGCAGACACACAGGAGACAGTCTCAGGGACATATCACAGGAAGCGCACAGGAGACAGTCTCAGGGACATATCACAGGAAGTGCAGACACACAAGAGACAGTCTCAGGGACATATCACAGGAAGTGCAGACACACAAGAGACAGTCTCAGGGACATATCACAGGAAGTGCAGACACACAGGAGACAGTCTCAGGGACATATCACAGGAAGCGCAGACACACAAGAGACAGTCTCAGGGAGATATCACAGGAAGTGCAGACACACAAGAGACAGTCTCAGGGACAGATCACAGGAAGTGCAGACACACAAGAGACAGTCTCAGGGACAGATCACAGGAAGTGCAGACACACAAGAGACAGTCTCAGGGACACATCACAGGAAGCGCAGACTCACAGGAGACAGTCTCAGGGACATATCCCAGGAAGTGCACACACACAAGAGACAGTCACAGGGACATATCACAGGAAGTGCAGACACACAAGAGACAGTCTCAGGGACATATCCCAGGAAGTGTAGACACACAAGAGACAGTCTCAGGGACATATCACAGGAAGTGCAGACACACAAGAGACAGTCTCAGGGACATATCACAGGAAGTGCAGACACACAAGAGACAGTCTCAGGGACATATCACAGGAAGTGCAGACACACAAGAGACAGTCTCAGGGACATATCACAGGAAGTGCAGACACACAAGAGACAGTCTCAGGGACATATCACAGGAAGCGCAGACACACAAGAGACAGTCTCAGGGACATATCACAGGAAGTGCAGACACACAGGAGACAGTCTCAGGGACATATCACAGGAAGTGCAGACACACAAGAGACAGTCTCAGGGACATACCACAGGAAGCGCAGACACACAAGAGACAGTCTCAGGGACATATCACAGGAAGTGCACACACACAAGAGACAGTCTCAGGGACCTATCACAGGAAGTGCAGACACACAAGAGACAGTCTCAGGGACCTATTACACGAAGCGCAGACACACAAGAGACAGTCTCAGGGACATATCACAGGAAGCGCAGACACACAAGAGACAGTCTCAGGGACATATCACAGGAAGTGCAGACACACAGGAGACAGTCTCAGGGACATATCACAGGAAGTGCAGACACACAATAGACAGTCTCTGGAACCTATCACAGGAAGTGCAGACACACAAGAGACAGTCTCAGGGACATATCACAGGAAGTGCAGACACACAAGAGACAGTCTCAGGGACATACCACAGGAAGCGCAGACACACAAGAGACAGTCTCAGGGACATATCACAGGAAGTGCACACACACAAGAGACAGTCTCAGGGACCTATCACAGGAAGTGCAGACACACAAGAGACAGTCTCAGGGACCTATTACACGAATTGCAGACACACAAGAGACAGTCTCAGGGACATATCGAAAGGAGATTTGGCCATTGACTCTCTTCACACCTTCCAGCCAGGTCTAATCTGGAATGCACTACAAAGAAAGCTTTGTTACACAAAGGGTTTGACCACTACCAAAGGTCAGGATAATTAACATATCACTTCCTATGTCAGGAGGGAAATCCCCAATACAATAATATACTCTTGAACCATATTCCTATAAGTGCATAGCCTATTAAATATACGTTGCTTCATGCACTAATGCATTGCAGATCAGCTACAGTGCATTACAGCAATACATATAGACTTTAATACAGTTTATTATAAACCATGTGCAGTGTGCTTTTACACTGTGTCCTCACTGGGACTGTAACTGTTTCAGCGCTGGTCACAGTGGCTCCCAGCGGCCATGACACACTCTACCTACACTTCCCCAGTGCAGCAAGTCCAGGCCGCGGCATATAAAACATTAAAAGCACACTTATTAACACTCAGCACCTAGCGCAGAGTACACATTTACAATGGGCATCTTGCGTCTTTTGTCCTTTTAAAAATGGCGCCGCAGCACGGGGTTAACCCCTTCAGTGCCGCAGTTGCCATTATACACGTGGGGCCGGTCTCTGGCCACAGAGATATTCCACCGAATGTGGCACAAACTGCTGTATTACCGAGATATCCTGCATCAGTATGACAGTCCTCACTAACTCATCACCCATCTCCTGATATATACTGGGAGGACCAGGGTCCCCAGCAGCATAGAGTATAACTCTCAGTCTGTGGCTTCCTGCTGCCTCCATTCCCCTCCTCACATCATTTCACTGCCCCTGTCACATGCAGCCCTGTCCCTACTGACACATCACTCATCTCCTGATATACTCTGTGCTGCTGGGGACCCTGCTCCTTCCACTACATAACTCTCAGTCTGTGGCTTCCTGCTGTCCCCATTCCCCTCCTCACATCCTGTCACTGCCCCTGTCACATGCAGCCCTGTCCTCACTGACACATCACTCATCTCCTGATATACTCTGTGCTGCTGGGGACCCTGCTCCTCCCACTATATAACTCTCAGTCTGTGACTTCCTGCTGCCTCCATTCCCCTCCTCACATAATGTCACTGCCCCTGTCACATGCAGCCCTGTCGTCACTAACACATCACTCATCTCCTGATATACTCTGTGCTGCTGGGGACCCTGCTCCTCCCACTATATAACTCTCAGTCTGGAACTTCCTGCTGCCTCCATTCCCCTCCTCACATCATGTCACATGCAGCCCTGTCCTCACTGACACATCACACATCTTCTGATATACTCTGTGCTGCTGGGGACCCTGCTCCTCCCACTATATAACTCTCAGTCTGTGGCTTCCTGCTGCCTCCATTCCCCTCCTCACATCATGTCACTGCCCCTGTCACATACAGCCCTGTCCTCACTGGCACATCACTCATCTCCTGATATACTCTGTGCTGCTGGGGACCCTGCTCCTCCCACTATATAACTCTCAGTCTGTGACTTCCTGCTGCCTCCATTCCCCTCCTCACATCCTGTCACTGCCCCTGTCACATGCAGCCCTGTCCTTACTGACACATCACTCATCTCCTGATATACTCTGTGCTGCTGGGGACCCTGCTCCTCCCACTATATAACTCTCAGTCTGTGACTTCCTGCTGCCCCCATTCCCCTCCTCACATCCTGTCACTGCCCCTGTCACATGCAGCCCTGTCCTTACTGACACATCACTCATCTCCTGATATACTCTGTGCTGCTGGGGACCCTGGTCCTCCCACTATATAACTCTCAGTCTGTGACTTCCTGCTGCCTCCATTCCCCTCCTCACATCCTGTCACTGCCCCTGTCACATGCAGCCCTGTCCTTACTGACACATCACTCATCTCCTGATATACTCTGTGCTGCTGGGGACCCTGCTCCTCCCACTATATGACTCTCAGTCTGTGACTTCCTGCTGCCTCCATTCCCCTCCTCACATCCTGTCACTGCCCCTGTCACATGCAGCCCTGTCCTCACTAACACATCACTCATCTCCTGATAACCTCTGTGCTGCTGGAGTCCCCTCATCTGGATAGTTAGCTATAGCATGTGCCGGCTGTCAGCCTATGTACATGACATGTATACTCACAGTGTGTATTTGATGCCTGTATATGTATAAGTGGAGCCTCCTAACAGCGTCATTCCATCAATAGTATCTGTGAGGCTCCCGGATTGCTGATAGTTGTTGAAGTTAAACTCGGTTTTCATTATGTGCGAAAACTGAACAACAGCAAACTGTGGGGGGAGAGAATGGCGACTGGTTACTGGATATGAAATGATTAGTGTGGTGGGCAGTGGCTGGGAGTGTACACAGAGCCAGATTGAAGGGGGCTGCGGTCCCAGGACCTCCAAACAAAGAGGCCAGGCTGTAATTAGGGTGGTGCAATATGTGCCATGGCCCAGGACACATCACATCACTTGTAGTATCCCTGGCATCTCCTGACCAACTCCCCCTGGCTGCCCCTATCTGCTCCCTGGCCAACTCCCTCTCCACCTGACCGCCCCTATCTGCTCCCTGGCCAACTCACCCTCCTCCGGGCAGACCCTATCTGCTCTCTGACCGACTCCCCCTCCACCTGGCCGCCCCTATCTGCTCTCTGGCCGCTCCTATTCGCTCCTTGGCCGACTCGCCCTCCACCTGGCTGCCTCTATCTGCTCCCTGGCCGCCCCTATCCGCTCCTATCTGCTCTCTGACCGACTCCCCCTCCACCTGGCCGCCCTTATCTGCTCCCTGGCCAAATCCCCCTCCTCCTGGCCGACTCCCACTCCACCTGGCTGCCTCTATCTGCTCTCTGGCCGACTCCCCCTCCTCCTGGCCGACTCCCACTCCACCTAGCCGCCCCTATCTGCTCTCTGGCCGCTCCTATTCGCTCCCTGGCCGACTCCCACTCCAGCTGGCTGCCTCTATCTGCTCCCTGGCCGCCCCTAACCGCTCCTATCTGCTCCCTGGCCGACTCTCCCTCCACCTGGCCGCCCCTATCTGCTCCCTGGCCGACTCCCCCTCCACCTGGCCGCCCCTATCTGCTCTCTTGAGATTGGGGCTGTTGGATGGGAGTAGAGAGGAGATACTGGAGAGTAAAGATGTTAGATAGTGGCAGAGGCAGGAGATACTGGAGAGTGGGGCAGTGGGATGGAAAAAGGGAGGAGATACTGGAGAGTAAAGATGTTGATAGAAAGGGGAGATACTGGAGAATGGGGCTGTTGGAAGGAAGGAGAGAGGAGATACTGGAGAGTGGGGCTGTTGGATGGAAGGAGAGAGGAGATACTGGAGAGTGGGGCTGTTGGATGGCAGGAGAGAGGAGATACTGGAGAGAGGGGCTGTTGGATGGAAGGAAAGGAGATACTGGAGAGTGGGGCTGTTGGATGGAAAGAGGGAGGAGATACTGGAGAGTGGGGCTGTTGGATGGAAGGAGAGAGGAGATACTGGAGAGTTGGGCTATTGGATGGAAGGAGGGAGGAGATACTGGAGAGTGGGGATGATGGATGGAAGGAGAGAGGAGATACTGGAGAGTGGGGTTGTTGGATGGAAGGAGAGAGGAGATACTGGAGAATAAAGATGTTAGATAGTGGCAGAGGGAGGAGATACTGGAGAGTGGGGCAGTTGGATGGAAAAAGGGAGGAGATACTGGAGAGTGGGGCTATTGGATGGAAGGAGGGAGGAGATATTGGAGAGTAAAGATGCTAGATAGTGGCAGAGAGAGGAGATATTGGAGAGTGGGGCAGTTGGATGGAAGGAGAGAGGAGATACTGGAGAGGGGCTATTGGATGGAAGAAGAGAGGAGATACTGGAGAGTGGGGCTGTTGGATGGGAGGAGATACTGGAGAGTGGGGCTGATGGATGGAAGGAGAGAGAAGATACTGGAGAGTTGGGATATTGGATGGAAGGAGAGAGGAGATACTGGAGAGTGGGGCTGTTGGATGAGAGGAGATACTGGAGAGTGGGGCTGATGGATGGAAGCAGATACTGGAGAGTTGGGCTATTGGATGGAAGGAGAGAGGAGATACTGGAGAGTGGGGCTGTTGGATGGGAGGAGATATTGAAGAGTAAAGATGTTAGACAGTGGCAGAGGGAGGAGATACTGGAGAGTGGGGCAGTGGGATGGAAAAAGGGAGGAGATACTGGAGAGTAAAGATGTTGATAGAAAGGGGAGATACTGGAGAGTGGGGCAGAGGGATGGAAGGAGAGGAGATACTGGAGTGGGGCTATTGGATGGAAGGAGGGAGGATATACTGGAGAGTAAAGATGCTAGATAGTGGCAGAGGGAGGTGATACTGGAGAGTGGGGTTGTTGGAAGGAAGGAGAGAGGAGATACTGGAGAGTGGGGCTGTTGGATGGAAGGAGAGAGGAGATACTGGAGAGTGGGGCTGTTGGATGGAAGGAGAGGAGATACTGGAGAGTGGGGCTATTGGATGGAAGGATGGAGGAGATATTGGAGAGTAAAGATGCTAGATAGTGGCAGAGGGAGGAGATACTGGAGAGTGGGGCTGTTGGATGGAAGGAGAGAGGAGATACTGGAGAGTGGGGCTGTTGGATGGAAGGAGAGGAGATACTGAAGAGTTGGGCTATTGGATGGAAGGAGTGAGGAGATATTGGAGAGTAAAGATGCTAGATAGTGGCAGAGGGAGGAGATACTGGAGAGTGGGGCTGTTGGATGGAAGGAGAGAGGAGATACCGGAGAGTGGGGCTATTGGATGGAAGGAGAGGAGATACTGGAGAGTCGGGCTGTTGGATGGGAAGAGGGAGGGGATACTGGAGAGTGGGGCTGTTGGATGGAAGGAGAGGAGATACTGGAGAGTGGGGCTATTGGATAGAAGGAGAGGAGATATTGGAGAGTGGGGCAGAGGGATGGAAGGAGAGGAGATACTGGAGTGGGGCTAATGGATGGAAGGAGGGAGGAGATATTGGAGAGTAAAGATGCTAGATAGTGGCAGAGGGAGGAGATACTGGAGAGAGGGGATGTTGGATGGCAGGAGAGGAGATACTGGAGAGTGGGGCTGTTGGATGGAAGGAGGGAGGAGATACTGGAGAGTGGGGTTATTGGATGGAAGGAGGGAGGAGATACTGGAGAGTGGGACTATTGGATGAAAGGAGAGAGGAGATACTGGAGAGTGGGGCTATTGGATGGAAGGAGAGGAGATACTGGAGAGTGGGGCTGTTGGATTGAAAGAGGGAGGAGATACTGGAGAGTGGGGCTGCTGGATGGAAGGAGAGGAGATACTGGAGAGTGGGGCTGTTGGATGAAAGGAAAGGAGATACTGGAGAGTGGGGCTATTGGATGGAATGAGAGAAGAGATACTGGAGAGTGAAGATGTTAGATAATGGCTGAGGGTGGAGATCATGGAGAGTGGGGCTAATGGATAGAAAGAGGGTGGAGATACTGGAAAGAGAGGGGCTGTTGGAGGGCAGCAGGTGGTGGAAATAGTGGGGAGTGGAGTAGCAAGCTGTCACCAAACCAGGAGTCCAAGCAATGTCTAGCAGGAAATTTGGGGATTGCATTTGGAGTCTGCAATTTATGGCAAAGACCGGTGACTAAATCTGTGGCATAAACAATAAATAAATACTGCGCATCTTCATTATCATATATACGAGAAAAGTGCATATTCTAATGCGGCACCAGATGAGGAGAGGCGTTGGGTAAGCAATAGTAGAGAAGGACGGGAAGAATGAGTTATGTACACAGTACATTAAGGGCTGGATTCTGATGCATCTTCATATGCGTCTTCATCTAGTGATGTTACGTGTCCTGCACATACATCCCGGGAAGCATACGTGTCACTCAGAACATACATACGATGCGGAGCAGAACATATCTCAGACAATTCCCTGTGACCACTAAATAGGCATTACTGCATGGTAAAGGGGCGAGTCACCATGTGCAGCGTTACACCCCTCTTACATACACTATGCCCCCCATGTGCAGCGTTACACCCCTCTTACATACACTATGCCCCCCATGTGCAGCGTTACACCCCTCTTACATACACTATGCCCCCCATGTGCAGCGTTACACCCCTCTTACATGCACTATGCCCCCCATGTGCAGCGTTACACCCCTCTTGCATGCACTATGCTTCCCATGTGCAGCGTTACACCCCTCTTACATGCACTATGCCCCCCATGTGCAGCGTTACACCCCTCTTACATGCACTATGACCCCCATGTGCAGTGTTACACCCCTCTTACATGCACTATGCCCCCCCAAGTGCAGCATTACACCCCTCTTACATGCACTATGCCCCCCGTGTGCAGCGTTACACCCCTCTTACATGCACTATGCCCCCCATGTGCAGCGTTACACCCCTCTTACATACACTATGCCCCCCATGTGCAGCGATACACCCCTCTTACATGCACTATGCCCCCCATGTGCAGCGTTACACCCCTCTTACAGGCACGATGCCCCCCATGTGCAGCGTTACAGCCCTCTTACAGGCACGATGCCCCCCATGTGCAGCGTTACAGCCCTCTTACATGCACTATGCCCCCCATGTGCAGCGTTACACCCCTCTTACATACACTATGCCCCCCATGTGCAGCGTTACACCCCTCTTACATACACTATGCCCCCATGTGCAGAGTTACACCCCTCTTACATACACTATGCCCCCCATGTGCAGCGTTACAACCCTCTTACATGCACTATGCCCCCCATGTGCAGCGTTATACCCCTCTTACATTCACTATGCCCCCCATGTGCAGCGTTACACCCCTCTTACATACACTATGCCCCCCATGTGCAGCGTTACACCCCTCTTACATACACTATGCCCCCCGTGTGCAGCGTTACACCCCTCTTACATGCACTATGCCCCCCGTGTGCAGCGTTACACCCCTCTTACATTCACTATGCCCCCCGTGTGCAGCGTTACACCCCTCTTACATGCACTATGCCCCCCATGTGCAGCGTTACACCCCTCTTACATTCACTATGCCCCCCATGTGCAGCGTTACACCCCTCTTACATTCACTATGCCCCCCATGTGCAGCGTTACACCCCTCTTACATACACTATGCCCCCCATGTGCAGCGTTACACCCCTCTTACATGCACTATGCCCCCCATGTGCAGCGTTACACCCCTCTTACATGCACTATGCCCCCCATGTGCAGCGTTACACCCCTCCTAAATGCACTATGCCCCCCATGTGCAGCGTTACACCCCTCTTACATGCACTATGCCCCCCACACTATGCCCCCCATGTGCAGCGTTACACCCCTCTTACAAGCACTATGCCCCCATGTGCAGCATTACACCCCTCTTACATGCACTATGCCCCCCATGTGCAGCGTTACACCCCTCTTACATACACTATGCCCCCCGTGTGCAGCGTTACACCCCTCTTACATACACTATGCCCCCCGTGTGCAGCGTTACACCCCTCTTACATGCACTATGCCCCCCGTGTGCAGCGTTACACCCCTCTTACATGCACTATGCCCCCCCCATGTGCAGCGTTGCACCCCTCTTACATGCACTATGCCCCCCATGTGCAGCGTTGCACCCCTCTTACATGCACTATGCCCCCCATGTGCAGCATTACACCCCTCTTACATGCACTATGCCCCCCATGTGCAGCGTTATACCCCTCTTACATACACTATGCCCCCCATGTGCAGCGTTACACCCCTCTTACATACACTATGCCCCCCATGTGCAGCGTTACACCCCTCTTACATACA
This sequence comes from Taudactylus pleione, assembly GCA_031769625.1. Classification (NCBI taxonomy): domain Eukaryota; kingdom Metazoa; phylum Chordata; class Amphibia; order Anura; family Myobatrachidae; genus Taudactylus; species Taudactylus pleione. Next base: position 70,094 of record JAUIMM010000969.1, read on the forward strand.
CTATGCCCCCATGTGCAGCGTTACACCCCTCTTACATGCACTATGCCCCCCATGTGCAGCGTTACACCCCTCTTACATACACTATGCCCCCCATGTGCAGCATTACACCCCTCTTACATGCACTATGCCCCCCATGTGCAGCGTTATACCCCTCTTACATACACTATGCCCCCCATGTGCAGCGTTACACCCCTCTTACATACACTATGCCCCCCATGTGCAGCGTTACACCCCTCTTACATACACTATGCCCCCATGTGCAGCGTTACACCCCTCTTACATTCACTATGCCCCCCATGTGCAGCGTTATACCCCTCTTACAGGCACTATGCCCCCCATGTGCAGCATTACACCCCTCTTACCTGCACTATGCCCCCCATGTGCAGCGTTACACCCCTCTTACATGCACTATGCCCCCCATGTGCAGCGTTACACCCCTCTTACATGCACTATGCCCCCCATGTGCAGCGTTACACCCCTCTTACATACACTATGCCCCCCATGTGCAGCGTTACACCCCTCTTACATACACTATGCCCCCCGTGTGCAGCGTTACACCCCTCTTACATGCACTATGCCCCCCATGTGCAGCGTTACACCCCTCTTGCATGCACTATGCCCCCCATGTGCAGCGTTACACCCCTCTTACATTCACTATGCCCCCCATGTGCAGCGTTACACCCCTCTTACATTCACTATGCCCCCCATGTGCAGCGTTATACCCCTCTTACAGGCACTATGCCCCCCATGTGCAGCGTTACACCCCTCTTAGCTGCACTATGCCCCCCATGTGCAGCGTTACACCCCTCTTACATGCACTATGCCCCCCATGTGCAGCGTTACACCCCTCTTACATGCACTATGCCCCCCATGTGCAGCGTTACACCCCTCTTACATACACTATGCCCCCCATGTGCAGCGTTACACCCCTCTTACATACACTATGCCCCCCGTGTGCAGCGTTACACCCCTCTTACATGCACTATGCCCCCCATGTGCAGCGTTACACCCCTCTTACATGCACTATGCCCCCCATGTGCAGCGTTACACCCCTCTTACATGCACTATGCCCCCCATGTGCAGCGTTACACCCCTCTTACATGCACTATGCCCCCCATGTGCAGCGTTACACCCTTCTTACATGCACGCTGGTGTTCTTCAGGTTCTGGATGGCACTGTTCAAAAATTTCTTTATGGAATTTAACTCAAAATTCCCCAGACTGCTGGAGCCTTCAAACAGAAAGCACAAGTCCACGGTGGCTTTCTGGCAATCTGCGGAGAGAGAAGAGCATCAGGACGGCTACAGGGTGATCTGGTAATGATGCAATGATTCCGGGTATCGGTAAATAGGGGGAGATGAAGTCCCATATCTATGAAGCTGAACTTAAGAGTAACACTTAGGGGCAAATTCCCTCCTTCCATTTAGTTAGCAAATAAATGTAATTATTAGACATATACAGAACGCCATCATGACGCCGATTCCTTGCAGCTCTAATAATAATGATCATGTTTATTTATATAGCACTTTTGTCCAGAAAGACTCTTCATCTGCGGGAAAGACAACATATTACAATATTACATAGGAGGCGGCCATCTTGGACGCACTACAAATGCTGCAGGATTAATTCTGCAGAGCGTTCATCCGTCAAAGGTGTCAGGATTTGTTGTGATTGTGTCTCAGACCCTGTGCTGGGCTCATGTGAGAAGCTGGAATCACGGAGGAGAATGACGAGAGGATACTAAACCTAGCCCCAAGGTGTTGATGAAGACCCAGAGCAGGGGCGTGAAGTCTTACTCCGCCGGTGGTCTTCACCAAGAAATCCCGTAAGGGAATATGGGCTCAGCTGCCCCCGATGGGCCGGTCACAGCCCCCTGACTGGGTCACCTGGTTAGCACTAGAGGAAGAACTTATTATTGTGGGATATCAGACTTTCACCGATGGCATTTGTTTTAAATATTCCAATATTTCGTTTATTATCATTTAAATTGGGCAATCTTTAAGCGCAGTTAAATCTTCTTCTCTCTAATGCTCATATATGTCCCCAAAAATGTGCATCAGGGAAAAGGACAAATTCTGATTGTTTTATCCACTTATGGACAGAACACAGTCACTCTAATCAAAGATATACATATATATATATATATGATAAAATATGCTCCTATTAGTAAAAATAATATTATCCTCATAAACAGTGCATAGAATTCCTGGCAGCCAGTTTGTGCATTGGTTACAGAATGTTATTGGAGCTCACCAGACCTATTTAATGCGGTAGATCTCACCAGCCGGCAAATTGAGGTTATCCCTAAGCTTTCCTCGGGTTGTGACGCACAAAGGTCACCGTTTCCCTGGGGCTCCCGTTAGGATGAGGCCGCTGGTCCTCCTTTACTCCGGTTCCCAGCGTTTACCCCGCTGCTGACTTCAGCGCGGCTTCTGGCAGGTAACACGCTGCTGACACTCCTGCTCACCCGGCTTACCAAATCAAACTTCAGCCTCCACCTGGTGCCGACGCGTTTCTACTCTGGATCGGGTCTTTTTCAAGGCTTAGCTATTCCGTCTGCGCACATGGGCAGAACGGGTCAGGCGCCTGCGCAGATTCCCCATCATCTGGAGTCTGCGTTCAGCAGTGAATTAGGCCCCGGATCCGCTCCTGGTACCTTTGTATTGGGCCAGTTTGATGCTGGTGCGTTTATCTTCTCCTCATTGTACTGGAGTAATATCTTGTTGAATCCACACCTGGTGCTGAGCGATTATAAGAACCACGTTCCTCCAGAGGCTTCTCTTCTACGTGTTACCGAGGCCGCTATAGCATAGCGCAGCAGGCAGGTAAAGAGTTCAGTGGCAGCTGTCTCCCTCGGCCGCCCAGCACGTACTAGGCCGGGGTCGGGCCGCACACCTCCCCTGGATCTGGCACTGAGAGACACAGAGGTGGATGGCCACCTCACCCTGTCCCTGATCAGAGCCTAGGCCTGCAGAGAAGCTATGTACGTGCCTTATGTACTCTATGTAGGGTCCCTGCTCATTACATGACTGGGGGGCTGTAATCGGTGCTCACCGTGAAATCCTGGTCTAAGCTTCTCAGAAGGTGTCAGGCTGGAGTCCATGGTGTAGCAGGCCCCGTTCATGTACAACATATCGTTACAGTTATGAGGTAAGTCAGAGCCACATACCTGGTGGGAAACAGAGTATTTAAGCTGAACATGAGGCAGTGTGTACATATAACTCATTATCAGGCTTGTGCTCATTCACTGCTGACCACACGAACAGGCGCCGAATACAGCAGACACATTCCCTGGGATTATATGGCCACATGTCCTGCAGATCTGTACCCCCGTCATACACACAATGGGTCTGATAGTGAGAAAACCACAACTTAGTGACTCTGCATCTCCTGTGCTCGTGTCACAGGCTGCACACAACTCCGATATGAGAAACTCAGACACTCCCCTGCAGATGCTACATAAGCATTCCTGGGGAGCAACAATGCACATACAATAACCATGCTATAACAACAGCTGGGGACCCATATCAATGTGACACTGACAGCTGGGGATCCATATCAATGTTACACTGACAGCTGGAGCCGCAGGACAATGTTACACTGACAGCTGGAGCCGCAGGACAATGTTACACTGACAGCTGGAGCTGCAGGACAATGTTACACTGACAGCTGGAGATGCAGGACAATGTTACACTGACAGCTGGAGCTGCGGGATAATGTTACACTGACAGCTGGAGCTGCAGGACAATGTTACACTGACAGCTGGAGTTGCAGGACAATGTTACACTGACAGCTGGAGCTGCAGGACAATGTTACACTGACAGCTGGAGCTGCAGGAGAATGTTACACTGGCAGCTGGAGCTGCAGGACAATGTTATACTGGCAGCTGGAGCCGCGGGACAATGTTACACTGACAGCTGGAGCCGCGGGACAATGTTACACTGACAGCTGGAGCCGCAGGACAATGTTACACTGACAGCTGGAGCCGCAGGACAATGTTACACTGACAGCTGGAGCCGCAGGACAATGTTACACTGACAGCTGGAGCTGCAGGACAATGTTACATTGACAGCTGGAGATGCAGGACAATGTTACACTGACAGCAGGAACCGCAGGACAATGTTACACTGGCAGCTGGAGCCGCAGGACAATGTTACACTGACAGCTGGAGCCGCAGGACAATGTTACACTGACAGCTGGAGCCGCAGGACAATGTTACACTGACAGCTAGAGCCGCAGGACAATGTTAACACTGACAGCTGGAGCCGCAGGACAATGTTACACTGGCAGCTGGAGCTGCAGGACAATGTTACACTGACAGCTGGAGCTGCAGGACAATGTTACACTGACAGCTGGAGCTGCAGGACAATGTTACACTGACAGCTGGAGCTGCAGGACAATGTTACACTGGCAGCTGGAGCTGCAGGACAATGTTACATGGACTGTATATGTACAATACTTATACTCCCCTTTATAATCACTGTATACTCACAATACAATTTTCTGAGTCAACTTCAAGAGTCAGGCCGACATGAGCTGTACTGCTACCATCTAAGAGAGGAAGAAACAGATTGTATCCTAACATATTCACATGTAGTATTGCCACTTATACATGTACACAATATCAGGAGAGACTGCTGGGGGAGAGAGGGAGAAGTATTAGAAAAGAGCGCTGGGAGAGAAAAAGAGACAGTGCCAGCTGGATGAGGAGAGAGCAATAGGAGAGAGAAAGAGACAGTGCCAGTTATATGAGGAGAGAGCGCTGGGACAGAAAGAGACAGTGCCAGCTGTATGAGGAGAGAGCGCTGGGAGAAAGAGAGAGACAGTGTCAGCTGTATGAGGAGAGAGCGCTGGGAGAGAGAGAGAGACAGTGCCAGCTGTATGAGGAGAGAGCGCTGGGAGAGAGACAGTGCCAGGTGTATGAGGAGAGAGCGCTGGGAGAGAAAGAGACAGTGCCAGCTGTATGAGGAGAGAGCGCTGGGAGAGGAAGAGACCGTGCCAGCTGTATGAGGAGAGAGTGCTGGGAGAGAGAGACAGTGCCAGCTGTATGAGAGAGCGCTGGGAAAGAGAGAGACAGTACCAGCTGTATGAGGAGAGAGCGCTGGGAGAGAGAAAGAGACAGTGCCAGCTGTATGAGGAGAGAGCGCTGGGAGAGAAAGAGAGACAGTGCCAGCTGTATGAGGAGAGAGCGCTGGGAGAGAGAAAGAGACAGTGCCAGCTGTATGAGGAGAGAGCGCTGGGAGAGAGAGAGACAGTGCCAGCTGTATTAGGAGAGAGCGCTGGGAGAGAAAGAGACAGTGCCAGCTGTAGGAGGAGAGAGCGCTGGGAGAGGAAGAGACAGTGCCAGCTGTATGAGGAGAGAGCGCTGGGAGAGAGAGAGACAGTGCCAGCTGTATGAGAGAGCGCTGGGAGAGAGAGAGACAGTGCCAGCTGTATGAGGAGAGAGCGCTGGGAGAGAGGAAGAGACAGTGCCAGCTGTATGAGGAGAGAGCGCTGGGAGAGGAAGAGACAGTGCCAGCTGTATGAGGAGACAGCGCTGGGAGAGAGAAAGAGACAGTGCCAGCTGTATGAGGAGAGAGCGCTGGGAGAGAAAGAGACAGTGCCAGCTGTAGGAGGAGAGAGCGCTGGGAGAGAGAAAGACAGTGCCAGCTGTATGAGGAGAGAGCGCTGGGAGAGGAAGAGACAGTGCCAGCTGTATGAGGAGAGAACGCTGGGAGAGGAAGAGACAGTGCCAGCTGTATGAAAGAGCGCTGGGAGAGAAAGAGACAGTGCCAGCTGTATGAGGAGAGAGCGCTGGGAGAGAGAGAGAGAGAGAGAGACAGTGCCAGCTGTATGAGGAGAGAGCGCTGGGAGAGAGAGAGAGACAGTGCCAGCTGTATGAGGAGAGAGCGCTGGGAGAGAGAGAGACAGTGCTAGGTGTATGAGGAGAGAGCGCTGGGAGAGAGAGAGACAGTGCCAGGTGTATGAGGAGAGAGCGCTGGGAGAGAGAGAGACAGTGCCAGCTATATGAGGAGAGAGCGCTGGGAGAGAGAGAGAGACAGTGCCAGCTGTATGAGGAGAGAGCGCTGGGAGAGAAAGAGACAGTGCCAGCTGTATGAGGAGAGAGCGCTGGGAGAGAGAGAGAGACAGTGCCAGGTGTATGAGGAGAGAGCGCTGGGAGAGAGAGAGAGAGAGACAGTGCCAGGTGTATGAGGAGAGAGCGCTGGGAGAGAGAGAGACAGTGCCAGCTGTATGAGGATAGAGCGCTGGGAGAGAGAGACAGTGCCAGCTGTATGAGGAGAGAGCGCTGGGAGAGAGAGAAAGAGACAGTGCCAGCTGTATGAGGAGAGAGCGCTGGGAGAGAGAGAGAGACAGTGCCAGCTGAATGAGGATAGAGCGCTGGGAGAGAGAAAGAGACAGTGCCAGCTGTATGAGGAAAGAGCGCTGGGAGAGGAAGAGACAGTGCCAGCTGTATGAGGAGAGAGTGCTGGGATAGAGAGAGACAGTGCCAGCTGTATGAGGAGAGAGCGCTGGGAGAGAGAAAGAGACAGTGCCAGCTGTATGAGGAGAGAGCGCTGGGAGAGAGAGAGACAGTGCCAGGTGTATGAGGAGAGAGCGCTGGGAGAGGAAGAGACAGTGCCAGCTGTATGAGGAGAGAGCGCTGGGAGAGAGAGACAGTGCCAGCTGTATGAGGAGAGAGCGCTGGGAGAGAGAGAGACAGTGCCAGCTGTATGAGGAGAGAGTGCTGGGAGAGAGAGAGACAGTGCCAGCTGTATGAGGAGAGAGCGCTGGGAGAGAGGAAGAGACAGTGCCAGCTGTATGAGGAGAGAGTGCAGGGAGAGGAAGAGACAGTGCCAGCTGCATGAGGAGAGAGCGCTGGGAGAGAGAAAGAGACAGTGCCAGCTGTATGAGGAGAGAGCGCTGGGAGAGAAAGAGACAGTGCCAGCTGTATGAGGAGAGAGTGCTGGGAGAGAGAAAGAGACAGTGCCAGCTGTATGAGGAGAGAGCGCTGGGAGAGGAAGAGACAGTGCCAGCTGTATGAGGAGAGAGCGCTGGGGGAGGAAGAGACAGTGCCAGCTGTATGAGGAGAGAGCGCTGGGAGAGAGACAGTGCCAGGTGTATGAGGAGAGAGCGCTGGGAGAGAGAGAGACAGTGCCAGCTGTATGAGGATAGAGCGCTGGGAGAGAGAGAGACAGTGCCAGGTGTATGAGGAGAGAGCGCTGGGAGAGAGAGACAGTGCCAGCTGTATGAGGAGAGAGCGTTGGGAGAGAGAGAGACAGTGCCAGCTGTATGAGGAGAGAGCGCTGGGAGAGAGAGAGAGACAGTGCCAGCTGTATGAGGAGAGAGCGCTGGGAGAGAGACAGAGACAGTGCCAGCTGTATGAGGAGAGAGCGCTGGGAGAGAAAGAGACAGTGCCAGCTGTATGAGGAGAGAGCGCTGGGAGAGAGAGACAGTGCCAGCTGTATGAGGAGAGAGCGCTGGGAGAGAGAGAGACAGTGCCAGCTGTATGAGGAGAGAGCGCTGGGAGAGAGAGAGACAGTGCCAGCTGTATGAGGAGAGAGCGCTGGGAGAGAGAGAGAGACAGTGCCAGCTGTATGAGGAGAGAGCGCTGGGAGAGAGAGAGACAGTGCCAGCTGTATGAGGAGAGAGCGCTGGGAGAGAGAGAGACAGTGCCAGCTGTATGAGGAGAGAGCGATGTGAGAGAGAGAGACAGTGCCAGCTGTATGAGGAGAGAGCGCTGGGAGAGAGAGAGACAGTGCCAGCTGTATGAGGAGAGAGCGCTGGGAGAGAGAGAGACAGTGCCAGCTGTATGAGGAGAGAGCGCTGGGAGAGAGAGAGACAGTGCCAGCTGTATGAGGAGAGAGCGCTTGGAGAGAGAGAGACAGTGCCAGATGTATGAGGAGAGAGCGCTGGGAGAGAGAGAGACAGTGCCAGCTGTATGAGGAGAGAGCGCTGGGAGAGAGAGAGACAGTGCCAGCTGTATGAGGAGAGAGCGCTGGGAGAGGAAGAGACAGTGCCAGCTGTATGAGGAGAGAGCGCTGGGGGAGGAAGAGACAGTGCCAGCTGTATGAGGAGAGAGCGCTGGGAGAGAGACAGTGCCAGGTGTGAGACAGTGCCAGCTGTATGAGGAGAGAGCGCTGGGAGAGAGAGAGACAGTGCCAGGTGTATGAGGAGAGAGCGCTGGGAGAGAGAGACAGTGCCAGCTGTATGAGGAGAGAGCGTTGGGAGAGAGAGAGACAGTGCCAGCTGTATGAGGAGAGAGCGCTGGGAGAGAGAGAGAGACAGTGCCAGCTGTATGAGGAGAGAGCGCTGGGAGAGAGAGAGAGACAGTGCCAGCTGTATGAGGAGAGAGCGCTGGGAGTGAACAGAGACAGTGCCAGCTGTATGAGGAGAGAGCGCTGGGAGAGAAAGAGACAGTGCCAGCTGTATGAGGAGAGAGCGCTGGGAGAGAGAGACAGTGCCAGCTGTATGAGGAGAGAGCGCTGGGAGAGAGAGAGACAGTGCCAGCTGTATGAGGAGAGAGCGCTGGGAGAGAGAGAGACAGTGCCAGCTGTATGAGGAGAGAGCGCTGGGAGAGAGAGAGAGACAGTGCCAGCTGTATGAGGAGAGAGCGCTGGGAGAGAGAGAGACAGTGCCAGCTGTATGAGGAGAGAGCGCTGGGAGAGAGAGAGACAGTGCCAGCTGTATGAGGAGAGAGCGCTGGGAGAGAGAGAGACAGTGCCAGCTGTATGAGGAGAGAGCGCTGGGAGAGAGAGAGACAGTGCAAGCTGTATGAGGAGAGAGCGCTGGGAGAGAGAGAGACAGTGCCAGCTGTATGAGGAGAGAGCGCTGGGAGAGAGAGAGACAGTGCCAGCTGTATGAGGAGAGAGCGCTGGGAGAGAGAGAGACAGTGCCAGCTGTATGAGGAGAGAGCGCTGGGAGAGAGAGAGACAGTGCCAGCTGTATGAGGAGAGAGCGCTGGGAGAGAGAGAGACAGTGCCAGCTGTATGAGGAGAGAGCGCTGGGAGAGAGAGAGACAGTGCCAGCTGTATGAGGAGAGAGCGCTGGGAGAGAGAGAGACAGTGCCAGGTGTATGAGGAGAGAGCGCTGGGAGAGAGAGAGACAGTGCCAGCTGTATGAGGAGAGAGCGCTGGGAGAGAGACAGTGCCAGCTGTATGAGGAGAGAGCGCTGGGAGAGAGAGAGAGACAGTGCCAGCTGTATGAGGAGAGAGCGCTGGGAGAGAGACAGTGCCAGCTGTATGAGGAGAGAGCGCTGGGAGAGAGAGAGAGAGAGACAGTGCCAGCTGTATGAGGAGAGAGCGCTGGGAGAGAGACAGTGCCAGCTGTATGAGGAGAGAGCGCTGGGAGAGAGAGAGAGAGAGACAGTGCCAGCTGTATGAGGAGAGAGCGCTGGGAGAGAGACAGTGCCAGCTGTATGAGGAGAGAGCGCTGGGAGAGAGACAGTGCCAGCTATATGAGGAGAGAGCGCTGGGAGAGAGAGAGACAGTGCCAGGTGTATGAGGAGAGAGCGCTGGGAGAGAGAGACAGTGCCAGCTGTATGAGGAGAGAGCGCTGGGAGAGAGAGAGACAGTGCCAGGTGTATGAGGAGAGAGCGCTGGGAGAGAGAGAGACAGTGCCAGCTGTATGAGGAGAGAGCGCTGGGAGAGAGAGAGACAGTGCCAGGTGTATGAGGAGAGAGCGCTGGGAGAGAGAGACAGTGCCAGCTGTATGAGGAGAGAGCGCTGGGAGAGAGAGAGCCAGTGCCAGCTGTATGAGGAGAGAGCGCTGGGAGAGAGAGAGAGACAGTGCCAGCTGTATGAGGAGAGAGCGCTGGGAGAGAGACAGAGACAGTGCCAGCTGTATGAGGAGAGAGCGCTGGGAGAGAAAGAGACAGTGCCAGCTGTATGAGGAGAGAGCGCTGGGAGAGAGAGACAGTGCCAGCTGTATGAGGAGAGAGCGCTGGGAGAGAAAGAGACAGTGCCAGCTGTATGAGGAGAGAGCGCTGGGAGAGAGAGACAGTGCCAGCTGTATGAGGAGAGAGCGCTGGGAGAGAGAGAGACAGTGCCAGCTGTATGAGGAGAGAGCGCTGGGAGAGGAAGAGACAGTGCCAGCTGTATGAGGAGAGAGCGCTGGGAGAGAAAGAGACAGTGCCAGCTGTATGAGGAGAGAGCGCTGGGAGAGAAAGAGACAGTGCCAGCTGTATGAGGAGAGAGCGCTGGGAGAGAGAGAGAGACAGTGCCAGCTGTATGAGGAGAGAGCGCTGGGAGAGAGACAGAGACAGTGCCAGCTGTATGAGGAGAGAGCGCTGGGAGAGAAAGAGACAGTGCCAGCTGTATGAGGAGAGAGCGCTGGGAGAGAGAGACAGTGCCAGCTGTATGAGGAGAGAGCGCTGGGAGAGAGAGAGACAGTGCCAGCTGTATGAGGAGAGAGCGCTGGGAGAGAGAGAGACAGTGCCAGCTGTATGAGGAGAGAGCGCTGGGAGAGAGAGAGAGACAGTGCCAGCTGTATGAGGAGAGAGCGCTGGGAGAGGAAGTTTATGGCTTATTCTGCTGAAATTAGAGACATAATATAGAAGACGTGTAAATGAGAGGACACATGAATAAGTGCAATGTGCTAACTTGGTAGCGTGATGGCGTGACACGTGTCACTGATGACATCACAGGAGTGCAGCGTCCCTGACCCAGGATCTCCAACCAGTACTCTGTAAGAAGAAGAGAAGCATAACGTGGGCACAGGAGGGAGAGCGGACGGGTGCCGGGGGACAGTGCCCTCACCTTGTCTAACAGGTATCATCTGAGGGTCCTCACATTAGTCCTGTTACTTATATCACTTTATTCTGTCCCCACCATTATATGTTCCACAATGCAGCCGAGCCCATAATACCCAGCACATGATCACTATCTCTCCAATCATGGAGCAGCATTTCCAAACCCTTACATAACCGACGCCCACATGAGGAGACAGGGCACAGACAACAAGGGACAAGGAGAGGTCAGGGGGGATAATAGGCAGAGACAAGGAGAGGTCAGGGGGGGATAATAGGCAGAGACAAGGAGAGGTCAGGGGGGGATAATAGGCAGAGACAAGGAGAGGTCAGGGGGGATAATAGGCAGAGACAAGGAGAGGTCAGGGGGGAGATAATAGGCAGAGACAAGGAAAGGTCAGGGGGGGATAATAGGCAGAGACAAGGAGAGGTCAGGGGGGATAATTGGCAGAGACAAGGAGAGGTCAGGGGGGGATAATAGGCAGAGACAAGGAGAGGTCAGGGGGGATAATAGGCAGAGACAAGGAAAGGTCAGGGGGGGATAATAGGCAGAGACAAGGAGAGGTCAGGGGGGATAATAGGCAGAGACAAGGAGAGGTCAGGGGGGGATAATAGGCAGTCAGAGACAAGGAGAGGTCAGGGGGGATAATAGGCAGAGACAAGGAGAGGTCAGGGGGGATAATAGGCAGAGACAAGGAGAGGTCAGGGGGGGATAATAGGCAGTCAGAGACAAGGAGAGGTCAGGGGGGGATAATAGGCAGTCAGAGACAAGGAGAGGTCAGGGGGGATAATAGTCAGAGACAAGGAGAGGTCAGGGGGGATAATAGGCAGAGACAAGGAGAGGTCAGGGGGGGATAATAGGCAGTCAGAGACAAGGAGAGATCAGGGGGAGATAATAGGCAGTCAGAGACAAGGAGAGATCAGGGGGAGATAATAGGCAGTCAGAGACAAGGAGAGGTCAGGGGGAGATAATAGGCAGTCAGAGACAAGGAGAGGTCAGGGGGAGATAATAGGCAGTCAGAGACAAGGAGAGGTCAGGTGGGGTATAATAGGCAGTCAGAGACAAGGAGAGGTCAGGGGGGGGATAATAGGCAGTCAGAGACAAGGAGAGGTCAGGGAGGGGATAATAGGCAGAGACAAGGAGAGGTCAGGGAGGGGATAATACACAGTCAGAGACAAGGAGAGGTCAGGGGAGATAATAGGCAGTCAGAGACAAGGAGAGGTCAGGGGGGATAATAGGCAGTCAGAGACAAGGAGAGGTCAGAGGGAGATAATAGGCAGTCAGAGACAAGGAGAGATCATTAGGGGGAGATAATAGGCAGTCAGAGACAAGGAGAGGTCAGGTGGGGTATAATAGGCAGTCAGAGACAAGGAGAGGTCAGAGGGAGATAATAGGCAGAGACAAGGAGAGGTCAGGGGGAGATAATAGGCAGTCAGAGACAAGGAGAGGTCAGGGGGAGATAACAGGCAGTCAGAGACAAGGAGAGGTCAGGGGGAGATAATAGGCAGAGACAAGGAGAGGTCAGGGGGAGATAATAGGCAGTCAGAGACAAGGAGAGGTCAGGGGGGATAATAGGCAGTCAGAGACAAGGAGAGGTCAGAGGGAGATAATAGGCAGTCAGAGACAAGGAGAGATCATTAGGGGGAGATAATAGGCAGTCAGAGACAAGGAGAGGTCAGGGGGGGATAATAGGCAGTCAGAGACAAGGAGAGGTCAGGGGGGGATAATAGGCAGTCAGAGACAAGGAGAGGTCAGGGGGGGACAATAGGCTGTCAGAGACAAGGAGAGGTCAGGGGGGATATAATAGGTAGTCAGAGACAAGGAGAGGTCAGGGGGGGATAATAGGCAGTCATAGACAAGGAGCATGGTATAAGACAGCAGGCCACACATATGACATGGGGAGCATGGTATAAGACAGCAGCACACACATATGACATGGGGAGCATGGTATAAGACAGCAGGACACACACATATGACATGGGGAGCATGGTATAAGACAACAGCACACATATATGACATGGGGAGCATGGTATAAAAGACAGCAACACACACATATGACATGGGGAGCATGGCATAAGACAGCAGGCCACACATATGACATGGGGAGCATGGTATAAGACAGGAGGCCACACATATATGACATGGGGAGCATGGTATAAGACAGCAGGCCACACATATGACATGGCATGGGGAGCATGGTATAAGACAGCAGGACACACACATATGACATGGGGAGCATGGTATAAGACAGCAGGACACACATATGACATGGGGAGCATGGTATAATACAGCAGGACGCACATATGACATGGGGAGCATGGTATAAGACAGCAGCACACACATATGCCATGGGGACCATGGTATAAGACAGCAGGACACACATATGACATGGGGAGCATGGTATAAGACAGCAGGACACACATATGACATGGGGAGCATTCTATAAGACAGCAGGACACACATATGACATAGGGAAATGGTATAAGACAGCAGGACACACAGATATGACATGGGGAGCATGGTATAAGACAGCAGGACACACATATGACATGGGGAGCATGGTATAATACAGCAGGACACACATATGACATGGGGAGCATAGTATAAGACAGCAGGCCACACATATGACATGGGGAACATGGTATAAGACAGCAGGACACACACATATGACATGGGGAGCATGGTATAAGACAGCAGGACACACACATATGACATGGGGGGCATGGTATAAGACAGCAGGACACACATATGACATGGGGAGCATGGTATAAGACAGCAGGACACACATATGACATGGGGAGCATGGTATAAGACAGCAGGACACACATATGACATGGGGAGCATGGTATAATACAGCAGGACACACATATGACATGGGGAGCATGGTATAAGACAGCAGCACACACATAAGACATGGGGAGCATGGTATAATACAGCAGGCCACACACATATGACAAGGGGAGCATGGTATAATACAGCAGGCCACACACATATGACATGGGGAGCATGGCATAAGACAGCAGCACACACATATGACATGGGGAGCATAGTATAAGACAGCAGGCCACACATATGACATGGGGAACATGGTATAAGACAGCAGGACACACACATATGACATGGGGAGCATGGTATAAGACAGCAGGACACACACATATGACATGGGGAGCATGGTATAAGACAGCAGCACACACATATGACATGGGGAGCATTCTATAAGACAGCAGGCCACACATATGACATGGGGAGCATGGTATAAGACAGCAGGCCACACATATGACATGGGGAGCATGGTATAAGACAGCAGCACACACATATGACATGTGGAGCATTCTATAAGACAGCAGGACACACATATGACATGGGGAGCATGGTATAAGACAGCAGGACACACACATATGACATGGGGAGCGTGGTATAAGACAGCAGGCCACACATATAACATGGGGAGCATGGCATAAGACAGCAGGACACACATATGACATGGGGAGCATGGTATAAGACAGCAGCACACACATATGACATGGGGAGCATGGTATAAGACAGCAGCACACACATATGACATGGGGAGCATGGTATAAAACAGCAGGACACACATATGACATGGGGAGCATTCTGTAAGACAGCAGGACAGACATATGACATGAGGAGCATGGTATAAGACAGCAGGACACACATATGACATGGGGAGCATTCTATAAGACAGCAGGACACACATATGACATAGGGAAATGGTATAAGACAGCAGGACACACAGATATGATATGGGGAGCATTCTATAAGACAGCAGGACACACATATGACATAGGGAAATGGTATAAGACCGCAGGACACACATATGACATGGGGAGCATTCTACAAGACAGCAGGCCACACATATGACATGAGGAGCATGGTATAAGACAGCAGGACACACATATGACATGGGGAGCATGGTATAAGACAGCAGCACACACATATGACATGGGGAGCATGGTATAAGACAGCAGGACACACATATGACATGGGGAGCATGGTATAAGACAGCAGCACACACATATGACATGGGGAGCATGGTATAAGACAGCAGGACACACATATGACATGGGGAGCATGGTATAAGACAGCAGCACACACATATGACATGGGGAGCATGGTATAAGACAGCAGGACACACATATGACATGGGGAGCATGGTATAAGACAGCAGGACACACATATAACATGGGGAGCATTCTATAAGACAGCAGGACACACATATGACATAGGGAAATGGTATAAGACAGCAGGACACATATATGACATAGGGAAATGGTATAAGACAGCAGGACACACATATATGACATGGGGAGCATGGTATAAGACAGCAGCACACACATATGACATAGGGAACATGGTATAAGACAGCAGCATACACATATGACATGGGGAGCATTCTGTAAGACAGCAGGACACACATATGACATAGGGAACATGGTATAAGACAGCAGGACGCACATATAACATGGGGAGCATGGCATAAGACAGCAGGACACACATATGACATGGGGAGCATGGTATAAGACAGCAGGACACACATATGACACAGGGAACATGGAATAATACAGCAGGACACACATATATGACATGGGGAGCATGGTATAAGACAGCAGGACACACATATGACATGGGGAGCATGGTATAAGACAGCAGGACACACATATGACATGGGGAGCATGGTATAAGACAGCAGGACACACATATGACATGGGGAGCATGGTATAAGACAGCAGGACACACACATTTGACATGGGGAGCATGGTATAATACAGCAGGACACACATATGACATGGGGAGCATGGTATAAGACAGCAGGACACACAAATATGACATGGGGAGCATGGTATAAGACAGCAGCACACACATATGACATGGGGAGCATGGTATAAGACAGCAGGCCACACACATATGACATGTGGAGCTTTCTATAAGACAGCAGGACACACATATGACATGGGGAACATGGTATAAGACAGCAGGACACACATATAACATGGGGAGCATGGCATAAGACAGCAGGACACATATATGACATGGGGAGCATGGTATAAGACAGTAGCACACACATATGACATGGGGAGCATGGTATAAGACAGCAGCAGACACATATGACATGGGGAGCATGGTATAAAACAGCAGGACACACATATGACATGGAGAGCATTCTGTAAGACAGCAGGACACACATATGACATGGGGAGCATGGTATAAGACAGCAGGACAGACATATGACATGGGGAGCATTCTATAAGACAGCAGGACACACATATGACATAGGGAAATGGTATAAGACAGCAGGACACACAGATATGACATGGGGAGCATGGTATAAGACAGCAGGACACACATATGACATGGGGAGCATTCTATAAGACAGCAGGACACAAATATGACATGGGGAGCATGGTATAAGACAGCAGGACACACATATGACATGGTGAGCATGGTATAATACAGCAGGACACACATGTGACATGGGGAACATGGTATAAGACAGCAGGACACACATATGACATGGGGAGCATGGTATAATACAGCAGGACACACATATGACATGGGGAGCATGGTATAAGACAGCCGGACACACACATATAACATGGGGAACATGGTATAAGACAGCAGGACACACATATGACATGGGGAGCATGGTATAATACAGCAGGCCACACACATATGACACGGGGAGCATGGTATAAGACAGCAGGACACACACATATGATATGGGAACATGGTATAAGACAGCAGGACACACATATGACATGGGGAGCATGGTATAATACAGCAGGACACACATATGACATGGGGAGCATGGTATAAGACAGCAGGACACACATATGACATGGGGAGCATGGTATAATACAACAGGACACACATGTGACATGGGGAGCATGGTATAAGACAGCAGGACACACACATATGATATGGGGAACATGGTATAAGACAGCAGGACACACATATGACATGGGGAGCATGGTATAAGACAGCAGGACACACATATGACATGGGGAGCATGGTATAATACAGCAGGACACACATGTGACATGGGGAACATGGTATAAGACTGCAGGACATATATATGACATGGGGAGCATTATATAATACAGCAGGACACACATATGACATGGGGAGCATGGTATAAGACAGCAGGACACACATATGACATGGGGAGCATGGTATAAGAGAGCAGGACACACACATATGACATGGGGAACATGGTATAAGACAGCAGGACACACATATGACATGGGAAGCATGGTATAAGACAGCAGGACACACATATGACATGGCGAGCATGGTATAATACAGCAGGACACACATATGACATGGGGAGCATGGTATAAGAGAGCAGGACACACACATATGACATGGGGAACATGGTATAAGACAGCAGGACACACATATGACATGGGGAGCATGGTATAAGACAGCAGGACACACATATGACATGGGGAGCATGGTATAAGACAGCAGGACACACATATGACATGGGGAGCATGGTATAAGACAGCAGGACACACATGTGACATGGGGAACATGGTATAAGACTGCAGGACATATATATGACATGGGGAGCATTATATAATACAGCAGGACACACATATGACATGGGGAGCATGGTATAAGACAGCAGGACACACATATGACATGGGGAGCATGGTATAAGAGAGCAGGACACACACATATGACATGGGGAACATGGTATAAGACAGCAGGACACACATATGACATGGGAAGCATGGTATAAGACAGCAGGACACACATATGACATGGCGAGCATGGTATAATACAGCAGGACACACATATGACATGGGGAGCATGGTATAAGAGAGCAGGACACACACATATGACATGGGGAACATGGTATAAGACAGCAGGACACACATATGACATGGGGAGCATGGTATAAGACAGCAGGACACACATATGACATGGCGAGCATGGTATAATACAGCAGGACACACATATGACATGGGGAGCATGGTATAAGACAGCAGGACACACACATATGACATGGGGAGCATGGTATAAGACAGCAGGACACACATATGACATGGGGAGCATGGTATAATACAGCAGGACACACATGTGACATGGGGAGCATGGTATCAGACAGCAGCACACATATGACACGGGGAGCATGGTATAAGACAGCAGGACACACATATGACATGGGGAGCATGGTATTATACAGCAGGCCACACACACATGGCACGGGGAGCATGGTATAAGACAGCAGCACACACATATGACATAGGGAGCATGGTATAATACAGCAGGACACACATATGACATGGGGAGCATGGTATAATACAGCAGGACACACATATGACATGGGGAGCATGGTATAAGACAGCAGCACACACATATGACATGGGGAGCATGGTATAAGACAGTAGGACACACTTATGACATGGGGAGCATGGTATAAGACAGCAGGACACACATATGACATGGGGAGCATGGTATAATACAGCAGGACACACATATGACATGGGGAGTATGGTATAAGACAGCAGCACACACATATGACATGGGGAGCATGGTATAAGACAGCAGGACACACTTATGACATGGGGAGCATGGTATAAGACAGCAGGACACACATATGACATGGGGAGCATGGTATAAGACAGCAGGACACACATATGACATGGGGAGCATGGTATAAGACAGCAGCACACACATATGACATGGGGAGCATGGTATAAGACAGCAGGACAGACACATATGACATGGGGAGCATGATATAATACAGCAGGAGATACATATGACATGGGGAGCATGGTATAAGACAGCAGCACACACATATGACATGGGAAGCATGGTATAAGACAGCAGGACACACATATGACATGGGGAACATGGTATAAGACAGCAGGACACACATATGACATGGGGAGCATGGTATAAGACAGCAGCACACACATGACATGGGAAGCATGGTATAAGACAGCAGGACACACATATGACATGGGGAGCATGGTATAAGACAGCAGGCCACACATATGACATTGGGAGCATGGTATAAGACAGCAGGACACACATATGACATGGGGAGCATGGTATAAGACAGCAGGACACACATATGACATGGGGAGCATGGTATAAGACAGCAGGACACACATATGACATTGGGAGCATGGTATAAGACAGCAGGACACACATATGACATGGGGAGCATGGTATAAGACAGCAGGCCACACATCGCCACCTCACCTCTCTCCAATGCTGGCATTGACCTGTCCAACCCTGTAACCAAAGGAGAGACTGCCCGGGGCAGAGAAGTTTCTTCCTGCCAAGACCTCCACATTGTAGCTCAGAGACACACAGACTTCTGGAAGACACAACAAGGGCGACGAGTGAGACTAAGGGGTCTATTTACTAAGCTATGTTAGGAGATAAAGGGAACGGTGATAAGGTACCAGCCAATCAGCTGCTAACTGCCATTTTTCAAACACAGCCTGTGACATGACAGTTAGGAGCTGATTGGCTGGTACCTTATCACTGTTCACTTTATCCCCTAACACAGCTTAGTAACTAGACCCCAGAGGGTCCAGGACTCAGACAGAGACTACAGAGACTCAGACAGAGACTACAGAGACTCAAACACAGACTACAGAGACTCAGTCAGAGACTACAGAGACTCAAACAGAGACTACAGAGACTCAGACAGAGACTACAGAGACTCAGACAGACTACAGAGACTCAGACAGAGACTACAGAGACTCAAACAGAGACTACAGAGACTCAAACACAGACTACAGAGACTCAGTCAGAGACTACAGACTCAAACAGAGACTACAGAGACTCAGACAGAGACTACAGAGACTCAGACAGACTACAGAGACTCAGACAGAGACTACAGAGACTCAGTCAGAGACTACAGAGACTCAAACAGAGACTACAGAGACTCAGACAGAGACTACAGAGACTCAAACAGAGACTACAGAGACTCAGACAGAGACTACAGAGACTCAGACAGAGACTACAGAGACTCAGACAGAGACTACAGAGACTCAGTCAGAGACTACAGAGACTCAAACACAGACTACAGAGACTCAAACACAGACTACAGAGACTCAGTCAGACATAGACTACAGAGACTCAGACAGAGACTACAGAGACTCAGACATAGACTACAGAGACTCAGACAGAGACTACAGAGACTCAGACAGAGACTACAGAGACTCAGACAGAGACTCAGACAGAGACTACAGAGAGTCAGACAGAGACTACAGAGACTCAAACAGAGACTACAGAGACTCAGACAGAGACTAGAGACTCAAACAGATACTACAGAGACTCAGACATAGACTACAGAGACTCAAACAGAGACTACAGAGACTCAAACAGATACTACAGAAACTCAGACAGAGACTACAGAGACTCAAACAGAGACTACAGAGACTCAAACAGAGACTACAGAGACTCAGACAGATACTACAGAGACTCAGACAGAGACTACAGAGACTCAGACAGAGACTACAGAGACTCAGACAGAGACTACAGAGACTCAGACAGAGACTACAGAGACTCAGAGACTACAGAGACTCAGACAGAGACTACAGAGACTCACACAGAGACTACAGACAGGAACGTACCTTGGAAGAGACAGAAGAGCACAACATACAGGCACCCGCCATGTGTCATGGTGGCCGGGGACGGGGAGATACAGGGCGCTGGTGATATGTAACACTGAGGTGACAGAAGCGCAGGGACTGGGACTGGCTGTGGTTTCAGCAGGAGGAAGGAAACGACAGTATGAGACATTATATGCAGGTTACATTGTAATCCTGTCCCTGATCACAGCCTCCTACTAATGGGGGGGGGGTTTTTCCAGATCTGCTCCCCTGCCCCTGTATAATGTCCCTCTGTCCCTGTATTATACCTCTGTCCCTATAGGCTGCCCCTGTATTATACCTCTGTCCCTATAGGCTGCCCCTGTATATATACCTCTGTCCCTATAGGCTGCCCCTGTATTATTACCTCTGTCCCTATAGGTTGCCCCTTGTATTATACCTCTGTCCCTATAGGCTGCCCCTGTATTATACCTCTGTCCCTATAGGCTGCCCCTGTATTATACCTCTGTCCCTATAGCTTGCCCCTGTATTGTACCTCTGTCCCTATAGGCTGCCCTGTATTATACCTCTGTCCCTATAGGCTGCCCCTGTATTATACCTCTGTCCCCTATAGGCTGCCCCTGTATTATACCTCTGTCCCTATAGGTTGCCCCTGTATTATACCTCTGTCCCTATAGGCTGCCCCTGTATTATACCTCTGTCCCTATAGGTTGTCCCTGTATTATACCTCTGTCCCTATAGGCTGCCCTGTATTATACCTCTGTCCCTATAGGTTGCCCCCTGTATTATACCTCTGTCCCTATAGGTTGCCCCTGTATTAAACCTTTGTCCCTATAGGTTGCCCCCTGTATTATACCTCTGTCCCTATAGGTTGCCCCTGTATTATACCTCTGTCCCTTTAGGTTGCCCCTGTATTATACCTCTGACCCTATAGGTTGCCCCTGTATTATACGTCTGTCCCTATAGGTTGCCCCTGTATTATACTCTGTCCCTATAGGCTGCCCCTGTATATACCTCTGTCCCTATAGGCTGCCCCTGTATTATACCTCTGTCCCTATAGGTTGCCTAGAGGCTGCCCCTGTATTATACCTCTGTCCCTATAGGTTGCCCCCTGTATTATACCTCTGTCCCTATAGGTTGCCCCTGTATTATACCTCTGTCCCTATAGGTTGCCCCTGTATTATAGCTCTGTCCCTTTAGGTTGCCCCTGTATTATACCTCTGTCCCTATAGGTTGCCCCTGTATTATACCTATGTCCCTATAGGCTGCCCCTGTATTATACCTCTGTCCCTATAGGCTGCCCCTGTATTATACCTCTGTCCCTATAGGTTGCCTACAGGCTGCCCCTGTATTATACCTCTGTCCCTATAGGCTGCCCCTGTATTATACCTCTGTCCCTATAGGCTGCCCCTGTATTATACCTCTGTCCCTATAGGTTGCCCCTGTATTATACCTCTGTCCCTATAGGTTGCCCCTGTATTATACCTCTGTCCCTATAGGTTGCCTACAGGCTGCCCCTGTATTATACCTCTGTCCCTATAGGTTGTCCCTGTATTATACCTCTGTCCCTATAGGCTGCCCCTGTATTATACCTCTGTCCCTATAGGCTGCCCCTGTATTATACCTCTGTCCCTATAGGTTGCCCCTGTATTATACCTCTGTCCCTATAGGCTGCCCCTGTATTATACCTCTGTCCTTATAGGTTGCCCCTGTATTATACCTCTGTCCCTATAGGCTGCCCCTGTATTATACCTCTGTCCCTATAGGTTGCCCCTGTATTATACCTCTGTCCCTATAGGCTGCCCCTGTATTATACCTCTGTCCCTATAGGTTGCCCCTGTATTATACCTCTGTCCCTATAGGTTGCCCCTGTATTATACCTCTGTCCCTATAGGTTGCCCCTGTATTATACCTTTGTCCCTATAGGTTGCCCCTGTATTATACCTCTGTCCCTATAGGTTGCCCCTGTATTATAGCTCTGTCCCTTTAGGTTGCCCCTGTATTATACCTCTGTCCCTATAGGCTGCCCCTGTATTATACCTCTGTCCCTATAGGCTGCCCCTGTATTATACCTCTGTCCCTATA